>JASZXS010000090.1:0-46743 GCA_035521475.1 Tremellales sp. Uapishka_1 | reverse complement strand
TGGGCGACTGGGTTGGAGGGGGTTGCGAGGATGGAGAGGCGGGTCGGACGGGAGTGTTGTTGTTTGATGGGGGTGGGGTGAGCTCGGAAGAGAGAGGTACCTCCATCTTGCCAGCTCCTCAGTGTGTGTGTGGATGTCGAGGTGAAGGGCCGAAGTTGGACAGAGGAGGTGGAGGAGAGCGGAAGCAAATCTGCACCGTATGAGTGTATAGGTCTTTCACCGTTTACTGTACGACTCTCGTAGTAATTTGAATCCAGGATGCTCGACGGCGTTCGGCCTGCTCGTAGTGCCGAGCAGCCAGTGGTCGTATCCCCTCAAATCACCCTTCACTCCATCGTCCTCCCCTCGCCCTTCCCCTCCTGCCCGACCTTTCATTTCCACCTCACCCGTCTCTCCCAGACCCTCATGATCTGGGTCGGCGCCGGACCTCCATCCACACCCGAGACCCTTGCCTACTCCGCACCCGACGAGCGGAAGCTCGCGGAATGGGCCGTCTCGATGCCCGCACGACCCGTACGTGCTTTCCTGACCCCATTCCCACCCTCGCTCACTCGATCCAACCAGGACCTGCCCGTCTCGTCCACACCAATCTTTCGGAACGGCGCTGCTGACCTCGCGCTTCCTCTGTCGCAGCGATTGGGTAGGTATCGTAGTCTGTGATTGAAATGAGGGAGCGCTGATCTCAATCCTTCAAAGCGAAACGCTTTCCGGCCAACCAGATCCTCCTGCAGCTTTCGCTTCCTGCCTCGCTGACAGCTCAATCGGGCCCGAGTCTGAATCCGTACGCCAGCAAGGCGTTGCTGGTCATGGAGAAGCGATTGGGAGTATGGCTGGAGGAGCTGCTTGTGCAGGAGAAGGGGGTTCATTAAGATTGAGGAGGAGGAGGAAGTACCATGCATATTTGATACCCCTGGTTGCGTACTGTAAGATAGGCAGAACTGCTCCCTGCCTTACTCCCATAGCATGGCACGATATGATCAGATTGCTGTTCAGGATTATCTTGACCGTTACTCGACCCGACGAGGTGACGCACAGGCTTCTAAATCGTCCGATCAACATTTCGCGTTCCTACTTGGCCTTGGTTTTCTCTCTTTTCTTTTCTTTTGACCACCACCACGATGTCCACCTCGTCACCCTCACCCTCGCCATCGCCATCGCCGTCCCCAGTCCCAGAGGGCGAGACGACCACCACCATCACGGCCACCACACATCTCACCCTGCCCTCGCATCCCACCGCGCTCTCGTACGCAGACATGAACCCCGTGTCCAAGCCCACCGAGTTCTTTGGCCCGATCGGCTGCTTTGGCGTCACCGTCTTCACACCGCTCATCGCGTACCTCCTCTTCTACGGATGCAACGAAGCCTCGGGCTGCCCGCCGCGCTCGCTGGCTTTTACCATCGCCGACTACCCTAGCATCGCGGGCCAGTTCTGGGACTGGAAAGCATTTGCCGTCTATCTCGGGTGGTACGCCTACGTCGTTGTCTGCTGGATCGTCCTCCCTGGAGAGAAAGTAGAGGGGACATTGATGCGTGATGGCCATCGAAAGACATACACCATGAACGGTGGGTCCATCTTGAGGATAATGAGGAGGCCAAAGTAGCAATCTGACTCCTCGCAGGCTTTTACACTTGTCTACTGACCCTCGGGCTCTCCCTCGGCATCGTCCTTCAACCCAACGGTCCGCAGGTATTTACGTACCTGTACGACCACTGGGTGCCTCTTGTCTCGGCCTCGCTCGTCGTTTCGGTCGTCCAAGCCGTCTGGGTCTACGCGTACAGTTTCGCCTCAGGCGAGCTGCTCGCACTCGGTGGTAACTCGGGATCTTTCTTCTACGACGCAAGTGGAGTCTCACGAATCTGTCAGCAACATGCTTATGCCCACCCGCAGTTCTTCCTCGGCAGACCGCTCAACCCAACCGTCCCGGGGTTCCCCTCGTTCGACATCAAGACGTTCAACGAGGTCCGCCCGGGGATGCTGCTCTGGCTCGTGCTCAATATATCGTGTGCGTGCGAGCAATATGTCCGGTTCGGCAGAGTCACGGACAGCATGTGGGTCGTCCTGGTCACCGAGGGATTCTACGTCGTGGACTGTCTTTATCAAGAGGTACGTCTCTTCTTCCCAGCACCGCCATTTGCGCCATCTTGACCACTTCGCTACGATCTCGCAGGCCACCATCCTCACCCAGATGGACATCACGACCGACGGCTTTGGCTTCATGCTCGCCTTTGGCGATCTCACGTGGGTCCCCTTCACTTACGGCCTCCAAGCGCGTTTCCTCGCCTTCCACCCGGTTGATCTCGGTATCCCGGCCACGGCGGGAATCGTCGCGCTCAACCTCGTCGGCAACTACATTTTCAGAGTCAGCAACGGCGACAAGAACGAGTTCAGAAAGGGCAACAATCCCAAAGGTGCGGCCTAAAATTTCCACCATCATCTCGCAGCCGTGTTGACGCTACTCGCAGACCTGACGTATATGCAGACGGAAAGAGGGACGAGACTGATCACGTCTGGATGGTGGGGCCGCTCGCGACATCCTGTAAGCGCGGTTGAGCCTTCGTCGGATACCAGCTGAACTTTGTAGAACTACTTTGGTGATTGGCTGCTTGCGTAAGTGACCTCTATTGTATCCCACTTCACCGGACTGAGTGGACGGATCGTAGCCTATCGTGGTGCCTCCCCACGGG
This sequence comes from Tremellales sp. Uapishka_1, assembly GCA_035521475.1. NCBI lineage: Eukaryota > Fungi > Basidiomycota > Tremellomycetes > Tremellales > Tremellales sp. Uapishka_1. The sequence continues at coordinate 44,058 of JASZXS010000090.1, read as the reverse complement.
CTTCAATACCCCGGTCACGTACTTCTACTTTGCGTACTTCATCGTCCTGCTCGTCCACCGACAGATACGAGACGACGAGGCGTGCCGACACAAGTACGGCAAAGACTGGGACAAGGTGAGCGGGCGTGAAACCCGAAGGGAGTCGAGCTGAAGGAGTGGTGGCAGTACTGCGAGCTGGTGCCGTGGAAAATCATCCCCTATGTCGTGAGTCGCTTCGCGTGTCGTCGGACGAATTCTAATGGCGACTTTAACCCAGTATTAATGGCCAGAAGAGAGATACGGGTGGGAGACGTGTCGGAGGACGATCAAGTAAGAAACGAAGATTTGGGATTGAGAATATCAGTATCTGTCCATATGCGCGATGTCAGTCCGATTTCCCGGTTCCAATGTTGATCTAGACGCATGGCTGCCATGCAAGCTCAGGTCGGATCTTGCTCCTTAATCTCGCTCGTCAATGACATTGATCGTGATCGCTGGCTCAAGATAGCGCCACGGGGAGATCGTAGTATATGATCATCAAATCCATCCTGAATATAAATGATAAACACCTAGTAAGCCTCGGCGGGGACCTCCTCTGGCTGTTGGGCCTGTTGGGGGATAGCCTGGACAGGGGGGTCTCGGTGTTCGGAGTGGATGGTGATGGCGGCCTCGGGTTTGGGCCTGGATAACCAATCAGCTGCGGCACAACTTGCACTGAAGATGCACTCACTCGACCATGGTGACGTTGTCGGGGAGGGGAGTAGAAGGTCCCATCTTGCCCTCGGGGTCGTAGTTCTTCATGCTATAGGCGAGTCGTCTCAGCCGGGCCTCCAACCGTGCCGTGACGATACTTACATCTTGACCTTGATACCCAAGACACCCTGTCGGAGGAGGACGTGTCGGACGGCGTAGTCGACAAAGTCTCGGGCGGGTTGACCCGAGTGAATCATGAACCCGTCGGTGAACTTCATCGACTTGGCTCGGGCAGCCCGCAGTTTACCAGAGACGACAACCTCGCAACCCTTGGCGCCGGACTCCATGACGAATCGGAGGACACCGTAGCATGCTCTGCGGGCAGACGTCAGCAGAGGTGGCATGGAGCGCTACACCCAAATCAACCCACCGTCGCATGGCCAATCCACCGAGGAGCTTGTATCGGAGCGACTCGGCCTGGGCAACGGCAGAGAGACCTCGGAACTGGACCTTCTCGGCGTAGAGCTCGAGCGATCCCTCGGGGAACTTGAATCGCTTCTCGACCAACGCCTTGAGTTCTCTGATTCGTCGTCCCTTGTCACCGAGGACCTCCTGGGTGTGGGTGGCTCGGATGATGATTTCCGTTCGGGCGTGGGTCACTCGGACCTCACATCCAGAGTATCCCTCCTCGGCGAGCTCTCGGGTGAAGAAGTCGTTCAGCTCGGCCTGATAGGATCGCACATTCAGTCTAACGGGTCTTTGGATCGCCGGATCATGAACGCGAGACCCACCTGGAAGACACCATCGGCGATGAACTTTCTTCGTTTAGAGATGGAGGCGACGGCGTGAGACATTTTGCTGTAAGAGTAGGTCGTTCGATCAGTCCTTGTTCAGCTGTGTGGAGTTGTAGGGCGACGCACCTTTTGATGGAGGAGTGAATCCAAGGTGGGAAAAGGGGAATCAGGTGGACGGCGGCGACCCGAGCAATTTCGCATTTTGGTGGCACTTTCGGTGATTCCGCTCGGGGATTCGTTGGATGCGGGTCGGTGGCACTCTTGTCGACGTTGACCAGGCGGTGTTGCCTATACGTGTGGGCCATGTACAAACGACCGCACCAGACCGTCGCCATGCGCTTCAGTATACGGAAACCACGCCCAGACGCAATGTTTGGGTCGTTTCTGGGTCTGCTGGATATCAAGCTGGGTAGGTGACGGTGGTACATTGGTAGGAGGAATAGCTGATGTTTGCTGTAGGATGCGAAATCATCCTCTTGTTCGGGGTGAGCCAGCTGATTCTCGGTCGACCAACTCGGCGCTGATCGCGATATCCTCACTAGCTCGTCAACAAGGTCGCCGGTGTGTACGGCCTGATAACGATCCTCGTCGGCGGGTCATTTGTCCAGCTGTCATTCTATGCGTACTCTATCGTCACCCTCATCGCCTATCTCTGGGCACTACGCGTGGTCAAATCGGTGTGTCCCCATGCCGAGGCGTCTCACTGGAATATGCTAACTCCCTTTCACCTCAGGAATCCGCAACACCCACTCTCCTCGTCTCGCATCTTTACCTGGCCGACCACCTGATCCTCTCCTTCTTCCACTACCTCTTCCAGCAAAATTATTGGTACAGCGTACCGCATGATGGGCGCCGAACAGCCAACTCGCAGGCCCAAATAGATCTCATCAATCTCGCTGCTTCGCGCGGAGAGATCAGCCCGGTGGATACGGGCGGCGGGACCGACGAGACGCGGGTCGCGCTTGCAGGCGAGATATGGAGGAACGAGAGGGGGTTCGCGATGGGGGTGTTGTTCGTGGGGTGGATTGTGAAGGTAGGACATGTTTGCGCTCGCCAAAGGCGAATGAGCCCCCTTCATGGAGCTCATCCTTGCTATGCGCCTTTGGCAAGGGTTGCGGAAAGAGCGGTCGCTAACGGGACCCTATAGGTCTACTTTATCCTGATACTATACTCTTACGCGGCGCACCTGCGCACCTCGACATATCACGCTCTGCCACTCACCTTGCGGGCGAGGGCGACGCAAGTAGTGCACCCAACGACGGAGGAGGATATCCGTGCAGAGCTGGAACGCGAGGTTCGCGAGGAGGGCGCGCCGAACCCCGAAGAAGCGGCGCGTGTGCTTGGAAAGGGAAAAGCAAAGCAAGCAGATGGCGACGAGGACTTCAGTTGGGAGTAGCCGGGACGCAGCGGTAGATCTGGCTGTTAGAAAGGGATGATTTGGCTTTTGCTATGACATAGCCGATACAAGGGTCGGAAGCAAAACTTGGAAAGTGCAGCTTCGACTCCTGATTCAATCACCATCGTTCAATTCTATCTAGCTCATCTCGTCTACATCGCATCATCTTGGTTTCTCAACTGGCTCTTGAATGATCAAGACATATTTCCGTCGCTCATCACGCAGATATATAGCTCTGAACAAAGAAATTTTGGTGGTATCCCGTCCTCAATCAAAATCATACAGCCTCGAGGTATCTGGCCACCATGAAGCTCGTTAACAAGCACATCGAACGAGATGGATCGGTAGGTGGACCAAATTGTGATGTGGTCACATCTAGAGCTGACCACCAAGACAGGGATACGTCACCCTGCGCATGGAGGACGACGAAGACGCATATCATGTGTACAACTTGATCTCGGTTGTGAGTGCCTCTCACCTTCCGCCGAGCCATGGACCCAAGGCTGATCGACTCGCACGCCTACAGGGAGACCAAGTTCGCGCACTTGCCGTGCGGAGAGTGCAGACCGTTTCGTCGACCGGGTCTTCTGACTCGTTCCGTGTGCGAGTGCAGCTGAATCTGGAGGTGACGAAGGTGTGTCATCCTCTTCTATTTTTCTGGTTTCCATTCTCGTACTCATTCATTTCCACTAGACGTCGTTCTCCGCCGCTGCGTCGAGCTCAACGTCGGCACCTGGCCAAAAGGATGAGCCTACCGCATCGATCCAGATTTCGGGCAAGGTAATGAACGAGAATGACTATGTCAGGCTGGGCGCCTTCCACACTCTGGATCTGGAGGGCAGGTTGTTTTGCTGCCCCCAAACATTGATACTGATGGAATGCATCTCCCTAGCCAACAGGGACTTTCGTCTGACAAAGACGTCCGGGTGGGATTCCGTTGCGCTGGGAATGATTGAGGAATCGACAAAGGAGGGCAGAGGTGCCGAAGTGGGCGCCGTGGTTTGTGGAGAAGGTCGGTGATACGATGGTGTACCCGTTATCGAAGACTGACTGCTAGACATAAGGTACCGCCGTGCTTTGTCTGCTCTCGGAACACATGACGGTGATACGCCAACGCATCGATGTCTCTGTTCCGAGGAAACGTAGAGGCGGGACTGCAGGTCACGACAAGGTGCGTCCTCAATCACAAGTGCCGTGCGCCGTTCCGCCGGACTGACGGTGAGATCGTAGGCGATGGAGAACTTCTTTGCGACGGTGTATGCCGCGATTCTGCGCCTGATACCGTTCCAAACCCTCAAGGCGGTCGTGATCGCTTCTCCGGGGTTCACCAAGGACACGGTAGGTCACTTGTGTTCTCCTCCTTTCGTGGAGAGACCGCTCATAGACACAGCTCTACGACTACATCTTCGCCCAGGCAGCGCTGACGTCCAACAAACCGCTACTGAATACCCGGCAACGATGGGTCAAGGTGCATTCCAATACTACCCATGTACATGGTCTCGTTGAAGCGCTTCGGGCACCAGAGGTGGCAAAGATGTTGCAGGGAGCGAAGTTCGCTAGAGAGGGTGTCGGGCTTGACAAGTGGGTCGACCCCCGACTACATACTTCGGGTGAGGCAAACTCAATATTTCTCGTAGGTTTCACAAGATGCTGGCTTCGGACGAGCTTCGAGCGTGGTATGGGCCCGCTCACGTCGCGCTGGCTGTAGACCGGGGCGCGGTCGGGACGCTCCTTATCTCGGACGACCTGTTCCGGTAATGATTATTTTTTCTGAGGAGCTCAATGCCGGATGGCTGACGAAATTGAGCAGCTCTTCAGATCCGGCCCTACGGAACCACTATGTTGAGATGGTCGAGGCTGTCCGCTCGCGCGGCGGTGAGGCCCTGATCTTCTCGTCGATGCACGAGAGTGGCCAACAGCTGAATCTGCTCACGGGGATTGCGGCAATCTTGACGTATCCCCTGGACGTGGAAATTGTCGAAATGGAGGAGAAGGAGGAGAAGGAGCGGTTGGCTCAGGAGGCGGCTGCCAAAATCGGGGTGGAGGATGAGGAAGAGGAGGACGAGGAGGATTGACAGAGACGTTGATAGAACTAGAAATTGATATAATAATGCATCGCATGGACGAAGTTGACGTACGAGGCATCTCACGGGTCAAGGTAACCTCTGGTGGGCCAGCATGATCTTTGACATGCCGCGCGGGCCGTCAGCAGACCCTGCCAAATCGAGCCTGGTCATTGTCACATCCCACCGAAGTTTTCGAAGACACGCCACGAGAGTTAGGGTATCTGCTTCGCGAACAACCAAAAAGCAGTTGCTGTGGGGACAGTTCACACGGCCTTCGGACCGTACGGCACCATATGGTTCCCCTCTCGGTCCCTTATATCGGTCTCTTTATCATGAAAGCACGGTAGTCGGGTCCGATGGACTTGCTATCGCTACGAGAGAGGTTCTCGCCCCAAGGCGATAACCTTACACTGCACTATTCCGATGTTTCGAGGATGGCCATCGTCCACTCGGTATAATTGCAAGCTGGTTGAAGTTTCGCTTGACCGAGCAATTAGCAGATCCTCCAGTCCCCCCCTGCAGACTTTTCTACCTAAGTGATAGCACTTCAGACGCAATCTTCCAGCTTTGACCCATCGATAACCAGACCCGATTCAAGGCAATCCGGATGATTGCCCGCCGATGCGCATTCATAGCTTGGCATCCGCTGAAGAACAGTCGCTTCAGACCTAGCCAAGTCTCGCCTGATGCTAGAGTGATCAATGAAGGGTGACTTCCAAGTGACTTTGGTGCAGAGAAGGGACGGCTATGCCTGGCCAAGACAGGTACTGCTGGGCTCGCGATCAGAGAGTGCCGTACGAGGCATCACGGCGTCGCTTCTACTTGATATTTTTCCACTCCTTACCATTATTGTTACAATACGACATGGATTCAAAAGCCTGTTAAACGCTTCATTGTAGGTGGAGACTGTAGGACGAGCATATACGTACAATCCCGTCTAGGCGTACCCACCTCCCCCAGCTGCCACGTTGGTGAAATCCCGGTGGATCCTTAGCCACGTCCCTGCGTTCCTCTTGCGGTCATGCCCGCCACGCTTCGAGTTGGCCATCCACCTCAACCTCCTTCTCCAGGCTTCTCCAAGACAAACCACACTCCACCTCGCCATCATGTCTGAACGAGTCAAGGAGTTCGCCGAGATCCCACAACAGTTTGTCAAGGAGGGAACGCAGGTATGTTTCGCTCCATGGAGTGGTCCTGATGTGCTGCTGGCTGATTCTTTGCTCCGGGTAGTTTGTGAACCGATGTACGAAGCCTACAAGAGAGGGTCAGTGGTTGAGCTGAAGGGAGCGAAAGGCGCAGGAGCTGACGGTCACCGGCAGAGTACATTCAACTCTGTAAAGCCGTCGCAATCGGATTCGCTGTCATGGGATTCATCGGGTACTTCGTCAAGCTGATTCATATCCCAATGTGCGTATGGGTGCTCTGATCCGCGGGGATGTGCTGACGAATGGCGTGCTTTCAGTAACAACATCCTGGTGTGAGTCGCGTCGTATTTGCTCATGCATTCCTCTTCATCAGCATACGGTGCTAATATCGATTTAGGGGAGGCGCATAATGATCCGGTCAATAGCATGTTGGGAATAGAATCAAGATGTAAAGAATACCCTCAGACCTGCCATCGCATGGTATCATCCCGAGTGTGATGCCGATTGTGATTCATAGCTTCGGAAACTAGCGCACCTCGATACAGGCGAATGAGAAGAAGAGATCCCTTCCCCAACTAACCCGCCTTCATCACGGCTTCAAAGTTACACGTTCTCATTGACGGGACAAACGATCCGCGCAGTGTGCAGCAAGAGCAAGCGGTCATCGAGGGGACCTAGGGACGACCAGATGTGTGATGCACATTCACCGATAAATCGCGTGATTCATGCTCTTGATGATTTATAATAATGCTAGCAATAATCTAAACAGGAACCCAAGGAAAGGATACGACTACACTACTTCCCACCGTCACCAACCGCGTGGACAGCATCCGCCAGATCAAAGTGAAACTATGACCGCAATGAGCTGTTGGCTCGAAATGGAAAAGGTAGAGAACACTCACGAAGGGCGTAGCCTTGTCCAACAGCGTGTCGAGCGTGACCTGAGAGTCGCCGCTGTTTCTCCTTCTCGGTCCAGCGCCCGACTCGAGTTCCTGGGGTGCGTACTTTGAGTCTCTCGACTTCTCCTCATCGGTGTAACTGGCGGAATCGCTGGAAGGACCAGCCTCGGGGTACGAGGCAGCCCGCTCTTCCTCCCGTCTTTCTCGGTCTCTTGGCGCCAGCGAGTCATCTTGTGGAACGACCGGGGCGACTTCCAACGCCGTTCTGTGTCGGACGGCTTCCCGTCCGAAACCACCGGCGATCAGGGCTCGTCTGATCCATGGCGAGAGGATGCCTGCAAAGTGGAATGCGACAGGGGCATCGGCCCATTTCTCGACCTCGTTTCGGGTATCGATCAGGTTCTGGACACCGGTGGTATCGAGATTGGCGACGGCGGCAAAATCAAGGATGACGGCGCGCAGGAGCGGCTTCGAGAGCTCTTCTTCGTGCGCCGCGTGGGCGTTCTTTTGCTTGGGTCCCGGGTCATTCCATGGTCGGTCTCCGGCAGAAATGTTGGAGTAATCTTTTCCTCGACGGGTGGTCTGCTTGACGTGGCTGACCAGTCGGTCGTTGATGTAAGACGCGTTGGGGTAGAGGAAGGATTCCTCGAATCGGTAGATCACGACACCGGGAGGGGGAGCTTCGACTTTGACATCCCGGTTGTTCACTCCGCCATCGTCCGCGAGGGGGACATAGACGTCTCGGATAGATTCGCCGCTCTCGACACCTTCGGGTCTGATCCTGACTCGGCCGAGGAAGTGGCCCTTGGGGCGGGCGATTCGGAACAGAAGCAGGACGACCGAGGTGGCGAGCGACCAGTAGATACCGGATTCGATAGAGTAGAAAATGGACCACAGGACGGCGCCGACAAAGATGATGTACTCGAGCGGGGAGACTCGCCAGAAGCCGTACGATTGCTTGAGGGATGCGACGAGATCGGCAACAGCGTGGATGATGAGGGCCGAGAGGGTCGCGTTGGGGATGTAGTAGAAAGCAGGGGAGAGCGCGTAGAGAGCGATCAACACGCAGATACCGGTGGGAATACCCGCTGCGGGGGTTCGGACTCCCGACTTGGACTTGAGAGCGGATCGAGAGAAAGATCCGGTCGAGGGGTAGGCGTTGAAGAGAGATCCGAGCGTGTTGTTGACCCCAATGGCAATCAGTTCTTGGTTCGGGTTGATCTTGTATCCGTTCAATCGACCGAAGGACTTGGCGATAGAGATATGCTCAAGCAAGAGGATGATGGTGGCAACCGGGATCTCACCGCCGATCGCAGCCAAGAGGTCCTTGGTGATGTAGGGTGCTCCGACATGCTGCAGACCTCGTGGCACGCTCCCGACGAGCGAGATTCGCGGGGTCTTCTTTGGGTGGTGAATGTTGATTCTCCACGAAATGATCGTGAAGAGGATGATGACAAAGGCGTGTCGGAGGGCCTGGAGGAAGAAGGCTGGTCGAGTGAATTTCGGGTATCGCTTGGGAAGGTAGTTGAACGTCCACTTGATGATGTAGAGCATCGCCAGGGCCGATACTCCAAAAGCAGCATCAAGAGACGAGTGGGGTAGGAACTTGAGCGTGTTGATGATGACTTTGTACGTGGCGGCCTTGGGGTTGAACAGCTTGGACAGGCCGAGCAGCGAAGGCACCTGTCCCGCTGCGATGTTGATAGCGGATCCAGTCATGAATCCTGACACGGCAGGTTGGGGGACTGGGAGGATCATCAGCTTTTGGATTGTCGGACGAGAAATTGTCGAGACTCACTGAACTCGACCAGCCATCCAATTCGCAAGAGTCCGATCCCAAGAACAATGAAGCCACAGATGAACGCGACAGCAGTGGCGATCTCGGGAGCGGTGTACAGGGTCCCGTGCTTGGCCATGACTTTGGTGATGATGTTTCCAGTCTCGAGCGACATGACGGCGACGGGACCGATGGAGACATCCTTCGAGGTGGCAAAGAAGGCGTAGGTGAGTACACCGATGAAGGACGAGTAGAGACCGTATTGCGCATCGAGATTAGCGAGTTTGGCGTATGAGAGTGATTGGGGAACGAGGACGAGTCCGACGGTGATACCGCTGCGACGACCATAAGTTTGTTATCCAGAAGAGGCCGACATGAACCAGAACTCACGCGATCAGATCTCCCGTCAACCAGGTCAGATTGTATCGCGGTGCCCATTGGATGAAAGGGAATAGCGAGAGAACGTATTCTTTTACCTGCAGTACATGCGTTAGCCAGCACTCTTGAAGAAAGGACTGGTCGACCAGACTCACGGGCTTGACAACGCCTCGGGAGTTTGATTTGAAGTAATCCTTCACGGAGACCGACTCTGGCGCCTGTTCGTCGACACCGAGTGAACGACGAACGGTACCACTGATGTCATTAAAGGAGAACGACGTCGACATCGTGGTGGCAACGGTAGTTTTCGTGCTCGTCAGTCGCTGTATCTAGACAAACGAAGGCGGAATATGCGATGTCCTTCGTGATGATGATCGATGGAAGAAAGTTTCCTTGTCCCATATATGCATCCATGACCTCTGCCCGCAAAATGATCTGCGATGGCGACACCCCTGGTGCTATTCCAGATCTGTGCTTCTAACCAATTCGAGGAACATTATTTAGCGAGGCAAACGCCATATCGCCACTCGAGCACGCAATCGCGGAACCTTTTCGCGCCATCGCAGAACCCGCCATACGCCCGTTCCCTTATATCTCGCCGTTCCCCAGATTGAATCACAGTCGACAAGGGGCATCGGCAGAGGGGCTCCCCTGTCGATCAGGACCCTGGCCCGGGGAGAGATTGTTCAAAGACCGCGCAAGAGGACCAATAGATCGCGGATTAAATCCACATCGTTGGAGCAGATTGCCATCAAGTCGCCATCGCCACATTCAGCTTTCTCGGAGAGTTCGTTTTCGCCCTCCGATATAGGTTACGATGACTCAAGTGTTTTGTCGCACCCGCTGGGGCGGAGCATTATCCTGAACATGTTCCCAATATAGCAGCATCACGCGAGTAATCTGCGCAGGGAAAAGTGAGGTCCATAGGCAAAAAGGACTGACAAACGGCAAAAATAATGACCAGTTTGGGGGTCGAACCCAAGACCTTGGCGTATGCTATATTAGCACCACGCTCTAACCAACTGAGCTAACCGGCCAATTGATGTTTGGTTCATTTTAAGTGAACTATATCAGTCACTAATCAGTATATCCGGCGCGCACAGCCGGCTTTCACCGAACCGCGTTGACATCCTCACCAGTCACCAACTCCATCGGGTTCAACTGCTCGGATCTCACCACCCGCCATGCTGCAGTCCCAGACCATCCTCCCTGTCCTGCTCGCGCTTGGCGTGCGAGCGATCAGCATCCCATCCGGATCTCCATCTTCAGTCTTGCTTACCTCCATCGCACCGACACCCAACCTTCCCGCGTGCTTGCAATCATCGTACTATGGGTCATTCGGTGGTCCTTCCGAGTCTCAGGACCACATCTACCTCCTCGATTCCGAGTGCACAACCAACCAGTTGCATGCCCTATCGCAAGGATCACTCGTTGGCATCCCGCAGGAAGAAGGCAGACTAGTCTGGGTCGGACAGGCTGGTGTCGCAGAGTCCCTTCGAGGGGATATCAGCGAAAGCTGGGAAGCGATCCAAGGCCATTCGTGGGCCCTTATCGCATCATCACAGATTCACGCGGAATCGCAGCATGTCCTCGGCTCGCACCAATCCCATACAGCTCCCATACAGCTACTGCACCAGTCCGCCTCCTCGCTCCTCCTGCACGTCCCGACCTCCTACCTCCCGATTCTCGATACCCTCTTGCCCTCCCATCTCGTCCCGGTCGCCCTTCCGACCAAGCCTCTCGCTTCGGGCTCCCTGTGGGACTCGGTGCCGGAAAAGCTCGTCAAGAATTTGGCGAACATCACCAAGCATCTCAAGTTCTCCTCCGAGATCGACAAGATCGTGTCGGACGGCATTGTTCTCGACGACGTTCGACGAAATATCCGGTGGCTAACTGGCGAGGGACCTAGTGGGATCGTCTCCAGGCACTCGTTCACCGAAGGCGCGACCAAGGCGGCTCATTGGATCAAAGGTGAGTAAAGCAATATTCTCAATCTGGTCGGTCCCACCTGATTGCTTGCACCCCCTGGTAGACAAAGTAGAAGCTACGGGGGCGAAATGTGGCCTGCACTCGTACCTACCGGGCTTCTCCCCCAGTGTCCTCTGCGAATACCCGTCGACCTCCAACTCGACCGAAATGGTCATCTTGTCTGCACACTATGATTCGCGAGGATCTTTCGGAAACACTCGTGCCCCAGGCGGCGACGATGATGGGTCAGGAAGTGGCCATCTACTTGGCATTGCCGAGGCCATCAAGTCGCAAGGCGTATCGTTTGAGAAGAGAGCCATTCTTTGCTGGTTCTCAGGGGAAGAGCAAGGATTGTACGGGTCTCATTATTTTGCTGGTGCGTTCAGGTTTAGATCACTTGACGGGCTTATATCTGACCGAAAACCTGGCAACAGAGTACCTCCGCGGAATCAACGCCAGTGTCATCCTTCAAGTCCAGGCCGACATGCTGGCCTACCATGCTGTGAGTCTTGCCGTCGTGCGCATCCGTTGCAGCCTTCCTGACTGCATCCTTCCAGCCTGGGGAAACTCTCCAGATCGCACTCCCAGAGTCGTGAGTGGCTTATTTGTCCCTCTTTACTCCCACTTCAGCTGAACCCGTCCCAGAATCCACCTTCCCGAAGCGACCTACCTTATCGGCAATCTCTCGCACCTCTATGCTCCCGAGCTCGTCGTAGGACGGACGGCCTCCTGTTGCTCTGATCACCAATCCTTCCTCTCGTATGGCTTCCCTGCCACGCAGGTGTCTGAGCGGAACGGACCGATCGCCGACCCCGAATACCACAGCTCCGGTGACCTGTCTGGACGCGAGAACTATGATTTCTCCCAGGTAGTTAGCATTGCCAAGGTCACCATGTCGGCCTTGTTGACTGTTGCGGGATACACGTTGAAGAAGTAGGTATTGTCAAATTGTAGATGCTAGTCATCAGGAAAACAAAGAATGCAGTAGTGGTCTCGGTATCGATTCGTAGTGTCGAGTTTGACGGGCGTGGGCCTGCCCCTCAAGTTTGCGGGAGGCTTGTTCAGAGCAGGCGGGCAGAGAAGAGGTGCACTCATACGCACGCAGCCGACCAGTACCCCAGCTCTTCTTGACATGGGTATTTGGCCGCACTGGTAGAAGTCCGAGCAGGATCCGAGGTTCGCCGCATGGGACATCACTCTGGCATGATTTGCTTTCATGACGTGTTGCCCGCCTGCATGGCATCTCTTGTACTTCTAAATCTCGAAATCATACGCCAGGGTATCTGCTATAGGGTCAGTGGTCGAACATGGAAAGGGTGACGAACGCCAACTCACCGTCGACATTGGGTCGGACATTGTTGATGACGACGTCCATGTGCGCTTTAGAGACCGCGTACTCTTGCAGCGCCTCCGCGGAGGAGAAGACAGAGTAGAGACCTGATGACGGTCAGCTCTTCCGCTTCGCGCAGATTAGTGGAAGCACGACCTGCCCCAATCGAAGCCTTTGGCTCTGGCGTCCAGCAGAGGTGGGCCGAGAGTCAGCTGGATGGCGCATGAGTGGGATACCAATCGAGCGGACACGAAAAGACCTACCGTCTCGGGCCCGGGGACCTTCTTCAGTGCGTCGATAGCAGCCTTTGCTTGCAACAGGACTTCCTCCGTCGACGTCGAGGTAAGAATCGACGGCCGCTTCAATTTCCAGAGCACGATATGAACGATTTCTGGGTAATTTTGCTCTGATGAGCTCGTCTCACGTATCCAGAGGTGACATGCACATACTGGGCATATTGGGTGATGATGGTTATTGGGAGACAGAACGGAGGATAGGAAGAGAGTTGGAGTTAGGACTCGGCTCCGGTCCGGAAAGATGTCGACAGCCGAACCGATCATGTTGTTGAAGTCGTGTTGATTTGCGGTCACCGTCATGTTCAGCTGCGAACATGACGTCGCTTCGCATCCCCATCTCAGCGCTGCTTCCCCCTTCCACGACGTCGAGCGGACCCACGGAGCCCCTCCCGGACCCGGTCGCGATTGCAGGTGAATTGCCTGCAACAGCACCGCTGCACATCTCACTCGCCTACCTCTCCCTGGCGGACATACCTGAATTCACCCACTCGCCATCACACCCGCAGGTCGTAAAGCGTCCCAGACGAGTCCTCATTATCACGGGCGAGAAGGACGGGTTTCACGATGCGATTAGGGACGAGGACGAGGACTGGATGCGGGACCACGGAGGACATTACAGCGTGGTGCACAGGCTGAAACGGGTGGATATCAGGTGGGAGAGCTTAGCCGGATGGGAAGAATAAGAGCTGAAGGGAGTATGGGCAGATATTGCCCGACCGCCCAGCACCTGCTCTTATTGCTGACCTTGCTGTCGGTGGACGAAGACCAGGACAGCAAAGGGGGAGTCGGGTTGAAGTACAAGCCGGATCTGGTGGTTCTCTGGAACATTGCCGAGCTGCTTGGAGAAAAGAAAGCACCAGAGATGGAAAGCGAGAAGGAGGATTTGGAGTTTCGTGCTGGGCAAGTGGACAACTCTGAGCGCCCGGGCAGGCAGGAAGCTGAGGTCCTGCATGCGCAGTACCACCATCGCAGATTACCTGAACATCGTTTCGGCAGCTCGCTCGGCCGTCTCGCAGATCTCGTCTCTGTTCCCAAAGCAAGTTTTGCATCATCCTACCGCCTGTATATGCTGACCTTAGTGCTCATAGTGAGCCTCCTGTCCAGATGGTGCTCCTCGAGCCTCGCCTTACTGCCACATCCTCCTTGCCCATCTCGTCCTCCTCAGAGCCGCCTTCCTCAATAACCGAGAAGCGCATTAGAATCGTCGACGGCTGGAGGCGGATCCTCGGGGAACCGTCGACAGGGACCATAACTAAGACTCGTCAGTCCCCGTTCCCTCTTCCATAAGACTTGAGCTCACAGGCTGAAATTTAAACCAGTCGACGAAGCCAAGGAGACTCCGACTCATGGTCTCTTTTTGAACCTGTATCCTAACGAAAGGTTCGGGATGAGCAAGAGGAGGTGTGCTCGAAATCCAGATTCCAGCAAAGCGTACGAAGAGGCCCTGTGGCTCGAGCACGACGTAGCCGAAGATGTGACGAAAGGCGGGATTCGTTGGGATTGGGTTTCGAGATAGCGACGAGGTAGATCGGCTGACTTCACTCTTCACCCCCATACCATGCACCATCAATTCCCCTGACCTGGATTGCGAGCGCCCCACCACCCCTTGCCATACGAGACGACGACTTCGTCGCCCTTCCCTATACCATCCTTCAAGCTCCAGATCTCCATCCGGAGCTCCCCTCCTGCTCCCCTGCCCAGCTTGAACTCCGCGTTCGGACCCACGGGTCTAACCCCTCGATAGTCATTCACGAAGCGCGCCGCGTTCCCGGCCTTGTTGGCATCGACCCCGATGGAGAGATGATACCCCTTGAAGGGGTTGCGAGCGTCAGACGAGGAGAGTCGAAGCAACGAGAGATCGTAATCGGAATTTGAGTGCTCGTCTTTCCCTACGGACCCGTCTTCGGTCTGGAGGGAGAAATGAATGACTCCGAGATAGGGAATGAGCAATTCGCTTCCAGCGAGTTTCTTTTTGGCGAACAGTCCGTTTTGACCATTCGCAGGGTGCGAGGGCAGGGCGATTCGCTTGATTTGCAGAGTCGGGGGGAAAAGGACCGGGTGAGGACAAAATCGATCGGAGTCGCTGAGCAAGGGTAGGAGTGCCCGGTCGAATGAAGCGGAAAGGACGGGTTTGGTGAGGTACACTACCGAGTTGGGCCACCCGGATGGAGGATCCGCTTGCTGTGCTATCTTGGATGGCATGTATTGAGGGAGAAACCCGTCACTTTTCTTGACTTTTGAGGAAGCTTATCGGAGACAGTGAGATCTAACGGGCTTCTAGCAGCACGTTGAGGAGCTCGAGTCTCGACCAACTATGTTGCCTCTCGACGACGGTTACGGCGAACTATGGTGATAAAGTCCGGGGTGCTTTAGTGGGGCTCCGGATGGAGGGCAATGGTCCTCTTGACGGTCTCACTACTCGACAGCCTTTCCGTTATAGCCATGTATCACGTCGGGTCAGACGAAGAGCAAGAGCACGGAGGAGATGACGGACACGATCATGTGGTGGGAAGGAGATGGGAGGCAAGTGCTGTGATGAAGTGACCACCCATTAACGGTCGGCTAGGTGATTGGACCATTTCCGAGGTGGGCCTCGGGATAAGCCGATGGTGTCATCGTATGGGAGCTGACACGCCAGGCTTCATCCAGTGGGATGAGGGAGCATCCACTCCTGTCGTCACCTCTTTCCGCATTCTCTTCGTCGCCAGAGGTGGACTTTGCGACTCGGCGATATAACGAAGGCGAGACTTGGCCGAGCGAGCTGGGCTTTGGTGGGCGGGTTGGTTGGAAGACGTTCAACACCAATGAGGATGGATGCATAGAGGTCTCCTATCCCGAAATAAAGTACGTCGTCGGCTTTGTCAGTCATACTAAGAGGAAGGCATAATTGACGTAACGACTAGTTGGGAACAGCTTCGTTCCGACCACGGATTCCCGGGGTTGCAATATCAAGTGGTCCTCCGCTCTACCGTCTCCGTTCCTGCGGGTTCTGCACCGACATCGATATCTATCGACGTCATCCAAGGCACAGAATATGCCTTCATCCCCATCGGTCGGGAGGTACCACTCCCGGTGCAGTGGTACAACGGTGATCTCTACGACTTTGCTTCTTCGAGCGCCGGAATGCAAAGTACTGGAAAGAGCAGCACGTCCAACTTCGCTCGCTCGATCGCGCTGGCCGCGGGAGACTACGTTATGCTCGTCCGAGGGATGTACGAGATACGCATGTTTGGCGACCCGGGCGTCGGAAAGATCCCCGTGATCCGGATCAAAATCATCGTCGAGTTGGAGAAGCCGAACCCTTCGCTCCAGAGGGTTCAGGGACTCGATGCGATTCCAGATTGTGTGGATGGTAAATTCATGGGCGACTGGTTCTCGCTTGGCTTCAAGCGAGACCTGGGAGGGAGGGAACGCGCGGTAGTCGGGGTCGACGACGAAAGTGGGACGCTGGAGATTGATTTGCGAAGGCCGGTAGCATTCGCAGAAGGTCAGAGAAGGGCGGTACCGCTAGGAATTTCTCAAAGTAATCGCCTCCGGACCTCTGTCGACAGTATCACTCTCCTTGTGCATTTGAGGGAAGACGGGAAAGACCGGCAGATGCAAATCGAAATTCCGATCACCCATCGAGACACGAACGACCGTCAACCTTTCAAGATTACGTTCGCTTCCTCCGCTCCTCCTTCACGGGAGCCTCCGGCTCTCGTCTCGCACGCTGTCGTCGTGCCTCCCCCATCGAGCGAGATCGTCTCGCCCCCTCCACCGGTGATACTAGCTCTTCATGGTGCTGGAGTCGACATCTCGGACCGTTTCTGGGCAGATGCGATTCCCCGAATTCAAGGTGGCTGGGCAGTTTTGCCGACTGGCAGAAACGAATGGGGGGAGGACTGGCATGGCGGGTCGATGGCGGATGTCCTGGGAGCCAGAGAGGCGTTTGGGGTGATCATTGGCAGATTGGGTATCGTGGTATCGGCGGGAACTCTGTCAGTGAGGTCTATCGCCTGAGAACCATACTGACTGCGTTCTAGGCTCATGGGACACTCCAACGGTGGCCAAGGCGCATGCCACCTAGCGGCCCGATACCCGGACAAGTTCATCGGAGTCGTGATTGCCGCTGGATATGTGAAGATTCAGGACTATGTCCCGTACACGTCCCTGTCCGTCATCCTTGACTTCTTTCATCACTCGGATACTGATCGTCATCGTAGAGTTTCGTCGCACTTCGCCGATCCCGCTTTGATGGGTATTGTGATGTCCGCATTGACACCATATAATAACGATTTATACCTCTCCAACCTGGTCCACCTGCCCATTCTCATCATTCAAGGTGCAGCCGACAACAATGTCCCTCCGAGGCATTCGCGGGCCATCGCCTCTATCCTGTCAGCGTGGGAGGGCAAACAAGCCTCGTCGAACGTGACCCTAGTGGAAGTGCCCAAAATGGGTCACTGGTGGGATACCGTGCTCGATAATGATGCCGTCAAGGACTTTATCAGAAATCTTCCGAAAAGGCAAAGAACAGAGGAGGATCTGAAGAGGGGCTTCACGTTGACGACCGCCAATCCGGACGAAAGTGGTGGAAGAGCGGGAATCAGGATACGAGAATTGGAAACGCCTGGAAGGTAGGTGAAGGTGAAAGTCACACAACGAAAAGCTTATGCGGAAATAGGTTGGCGAGAGTAGAAGTCAACGTTAATCGAGTGACGACGGGCATCGAGGGATTTCGATGTACGAATGTGCGGACTCTGGAGGTTTCGGGTGCTGTCCACACCCGGGCAACCGGGCTCGCTAGAGCAAGTATGGACTCCCAGTCGGATTTGTCCTCGCTGTCGGGGGAGGTTGAAGCGACCCGGCCGAGGGCCTACGGTCCGATGATACGGCTATTATCGAGCTCGACGCCCTTCACGTTTATCGTCGGATCCAACCCGCTTCACAGATCAATCGCCAGCCGCATGGTCAACGATCTCTACCTGTATCATCGTATCGATGCAGAGATTACGAGCGATCTGAAGGGTCTACAAAGTATCGTCGATGGGACCATGTTGCGCGGCGCGGTCGTTGCTATCGGCGGTCCGTGGGAGAACAAGTATACGGAATGGATGGTTGCACAGAAGCGTATTCCAGGTATGTTTGTGTTCCTTTTGCTGGTCATGGAGCACAAGCTCACAGGATATGTATAGTCGAGTTCCCTACCAAGGGCGTTATGACGATCGGCGATAGACTGGTGTATGAAGGTGGTACTGGTCAGTTGCAACCGTCTTGAAGGAGATGTTGCTCATCGTTCGAATCTAGGCATAATGTCGCTTCATCCTCATCCGACTAGCCCGACGTCCCTCTCGGCGTTGATCGTGGGACTCGACGATGAAGGGCTGGAGAGCACCGCTCGTCTCTTCCCTCTTCGGACTGGAGTCCCTGTGAGTCCTTGTACGAAAATGAAGTGGGGTGAGCTAAGAGGATCTAGGTCCCAGACTGGGTCGTCGTGGGGCCCAGGGCAACGTGGCGGGGAGCAGGCGGATTCATCGGGGCAGGGTAAGTTTCTACTTTGCTAATGTTTCTATAAAAATGACACTTTGGATCAGATTCTGGAATGGCCAGTGGGGATGGAGCGAGGCCATGTCGTGGGTGGACAGGTAAGAGGGCGGCGAAGATCTACGGTATCTGTGTTATGCATATCCCCAGGACACCTAGTGAAAGAAACGCCACATGTGCAGGGTACGCCTCGCGTCTATCACGGTAACGCCGTAGTCCCGCCCAGCCAGGCCCAAGCTGGCGACCCGGTCCATGTCCATCCTTCCACTCGAGTTTACCGTCTTGTTTAGCTATAGTAATAACATAGTCTCGGTCATCTCCAGTCCGATCGCAAGCGACGTCGACGCATATACCCCAACTACTCTACACGACTCGCCATCCCTGCTGCTGGTTCATATCCTCTACGCGCATCCATCTCACGGACCGGTCGTTGATTGATCCATCATGTCAAAAGTCAGTCTAGTTCAGCATTGACCTCATGCAGGACGATTTGGCTGCATATGCCCGACCACCTTTCTGAGACGATACTGACGCAATGCACTTAGGCTCAATTCTTGAGAGAATACAAACTCGTTGTCGTCGGAGGAGGTGGTGAGTCCGAGCTCTGGCCTCCTTTTTCTCTAGGCCCCTCTTCCGCGCGCCTCCGCCCATTGCGTTGTAGCCAAGCATCGAGGAACGGATCTCCTACGTGCTCGGCGGTCTCTATCGCTCCGGCGAAGGGCTCTCTATCCGTACTCAACCCTCCTCATGGGGTCGGTCTGGTTCAGTCTGGCAACGGTGGCTGGGACGGGGCAGCGCCGGCACAGATCTGCGTGCGGAAGGCTGACATCTTCGCGTCTCCTACCAGGTGTCGGAAAGTCTGCGTTGACGATCCAGTTTATCCAGTCGCACGTGAGTGGTGCCGTAGGATGAGGTGCCTGGATGGGTCCGCGAGACTGACCCTCGTCGTGTCGCTAGTTTGTTGACGAGTGAGTGGAGAGATGTATCAGGAGGTCTTCGCGTTCTGATGTTTTGTGGCCACAAAAGATACGACCCTACGATCGGTTAGTGCTTCAACCGATGATTTGAATTTCGTTGCTGTACTGATCCGCTATTCGACCTCAGAGGACTCGTACAGAAAACAGTGTATTATCGATGAAGAAGTGGCGCTGCTGGACGTACTGGATACGGCAGGGCAGGAGGAGTATGGTGCGATGAGGGAGCAGTACATGCGGACTGGTATGTGTTTTGGCAGGGGCCTGCTGTACCACGCTCAGATCTTTTCCACAGGGGAGGGTTTCTTGCTCGTCTACTCGATCACTTCGAGAAACTCGTTCGAGGAGCTCTCCACATTCCACCAGCAGATCTTGAGGGTGAGCTGCTTGAACTTTATGGTCGCGGGACTGTAAAGCTGATTGGTCCATGTAGGTCAAGGACAAGGATTACTTCCCGGTCGTTGTCGTTGCCAACAAGTGCGATCTTGAGTACGAGCGACAAGTCGGTGCGAGTGGTGAGCACGTCTTGCGGGCAGGCCCGGGTCAGCGCTTACGCGACCTGCGCAGAGGGCCGAGATCTCGCCAAACACTTTAACGCTCAGTGCATCGAGACTTCTGCCAAGCAGAGAGTCAATGTGGACGAGGCGTTCATGGCGGTGGTCCGAGCCATCAGGAGGTTCAACAAGGTACGCACACTCAGCTAGTCCGATCCTGTCCGCAAGCTGATCTGCTCAATAGGAATCTGGAGCACCAGCTACAAACACACCTGGCAAATCAGCCACTGGCGGGGTCGGCGGACGAGCCGAGAAGTCCGACAATGTCGACAAGGGATGTTGTGGAAGTTGTGTCATTCTGTGAGACAGGAGACGTTAGATGCCAGAAGGACCGGATTGTGCATAGGACTTTTTACACTTGGGTTGGTTGTATATGACTTTACGAGGTTGAGAGGGTCTGCAGCGCATGTGGATAGAGTCGAGGATCTTGTTGAGAGATGTCTTAGGTATTGCTTTCCGATGAACGGCGGTGCTGCATCAAAGTAGGAAACTCATACTCAAATCGTACAACGTCAGAATCCCAAAACCACCAGTCAACATTCAATCTCCGCCCAATTTCAGATCGTAAATCACACCCCAATTGCTTGCCTTTTCGCGTTTTGCACTCCGTAATTGACCATGCTGTATACCTCCCGCCTCCGCGCATCGGGGCCATCGAGTGCCTCCTCATCTACTGCGCAAGCCATCACCTCTCGTCCGATTTCACCGCGAACTTCTCGTTTTCCGCAGCCACCCTCGAAACCTGCCCGTACATCTCCAAAGCCGACTCTGCCACCCGCTTCTGACAATATCTCGAACCGCTCGCTCTTAGGCTCGTACAAGGGTGAGTATGCTTCTCAAGGCGCCATTCGTCAGCTGACGACTCGCAGCATTGTCGCCTAATACTCGTATCTTGTTCGGTGCAGCGATCGCTGTCGTCGGCTTCGCGGGTCTGTACTTCGATGCGCAGGTCTTGCCCACAAAGGAGGAGGTCAAGCCGCTCGTAGGGATCAGGGTAGTGGACCGGGAATGAGGTGAGCGGTAGTTTTCTTCACGGGGAGACGGTTCTGATGATGGGAGACCATTTGCAGCTAGCGAATCCAACATAATACGACATGATACGGTACAACATCCCATCAATCCAATTTTTCAATCAACTCTGTATCCCGAATCACTCCTTCTGCTCCCACCCGTCTCTGGATCTCCCTGATGGTAATAGCTCGGCAACCAGGCCGACGTCGCTACCGTCTTTGTGAGGAGTGGCGATCGACCCAGTATCTCTCGGCGAGGAGACGAGTACTCTGGCGACATCTCCGAGGGATGAACGTGCCGGGGCTGGGGTGGCGCGTATGAGTCCGGTAAAGGTGTCTGTGGGGGAGGTGGGGTCCGGCCCATCTTGCGCAGCCCGTCTTCATAGGTCACCATGATCATATCGCTGGATGCGGGACGCAGGAGGATGGGGCTGTGTTGTGCCGGCGACGGAAACGATTTCTTGAGTTTCGAGCGGGAAGAAGAGGACGACGAGGAGGGTGTGACGAGCATCGTCTGGGCTGTCGAGGGGGACGGGAGGTCGCCTTGCGGGGGAGCGTATCGGCGTTGGATCCAATAGGCAAGCACGACGAGGAGGAGTAAGACGGCCACGGCGGCGGACGCGATGGCTGCGATCTCGACTAGGGGCCTGTCAGTGTCGAGCTCTGCGGTACTGCGGTCTACTGTTGGAGCGAGATGCACTTACTGGGCACCAGGTGCATCCTCGGCTTGGGATCCAGTCCTGCAAAGCCTTAGCCAAGAGACTCTCGTCCGTTTTCCGTTTAACACACGTCGCCTTCCTCTCTACCTGCGCGAGAGAACACACTCGGTGGCCTCAAAAGAACAGCAACAACACAAGTAGTTTGACCTACTCTCCGTCCCGCACACCAGACAGTCTCACTCCTCCTGCCAATCAAAGGAACGACATCCTTTCTCTTCTCAGCCTCCCACCGCGGGTCAAGCAGTAGTCTAGCGTGATTGAGCGTCACCCACCACTCAAAGGAGCCGACTCGGGATCGGGTCAGGCGGTCTTTGAAAGGGCATTACATGAACATGATGAGCGGATCGGGCTAGGTAGTCGGAAAACAGGCTGCATCCGAGTACGAGCCATTGTCCGTTTTCAACTCCTCGCTCTGCCTTCTGTCTCGCTTTACAATACAAGGTAGCCACCGGCGAGCATTGACCCAAAGACTCCGAGGGTAGAAAGCAGTCCGCCAATGGTCATGGCTGCGGTTCCGGCAGAGACTGTCGAAGACGACGACGTGGGAGACGCTGACGAGGAGGCCGACGCTGATCCAGAGCTCGACGGGAGAGTTGACGGTTGGGTGGCTGAGCAATGTGTTTTGTCAATTGGGACCGGATCTGAAAAAGGGAAGTCTACGTACAGCCGAAGGAAGAACCGCAGACAGAGGTCAAGCCTTGACCGATGGTGCTCGATCCCAAAGACGAGTTGGCTTTGAGAGCCTCAAAGTAGATTCTGTTCCACCCGACGGTCAGTGTTGACCAACCAGTGATCAAGTAAGACAGACCCTTCGACGCAACCAGTGCACAGCTGCCCACCGGCAAAGGCCGAGGAAAGGAGCGAAGTGGCGTTCGAGGATCCTTCCAGCAGCGACGTCAATGTCGAGATGGACACGCTGGTTCCGGTCGAGTTCTGGATGGTTGATAGCGTGGAGGGAATACAGTAGTCTCCCGTGCTGTTGATCGCCCATCATCAGTCCCTACTCAATCGGATAGTGAAAACATCTGACGTAGAGTTCTTCGAACAGGCCGCAGGGTAGAATTCGGGGTAGTCCTTCAACAAGTCCAGCAACGCAGAGACCTCGGCTCCGTCAGTTCCGCCACCCGAAATATCGGACGAGCACGACGAGCTGATAGACGACTGGGCGGAGGTCAAGGTCGAGTTGGAGCACGTTGGGGTGGAAGTGGCGCACAAGGCCGCCAAGTAGGTCTCGAGATCGGAGATGATGGATCCCGATGCCTGTGGTCGAGTGAGTTTACTATATGCGGCCAAAGAAGGAGAGCCGTACACTCAACAGGGGAAGAAGCGAGGTAAGTTGAAGACACGATCCGAGGTCACCTAGAGCCAATACTCCGACTTGTGTCGTGCAACCCCTATCGATCGGTTAGCAATGAGCGATCTACGTGGAGACACTGTGGCGCTACTCACGTCGTGAGACTGCGAAGCGATTTGTCAGTGGCTGGATCGGTCAGGCGAGTAACAACTCACGCTTGGGCGTAGCCAACAGAAAGAGCAGCAGCGGCGAGGACGGTGGAAACACGCATGATGAGCAGAATGTCGATTGAGTGAGTGTAAAAACGAGTCTATGTATCTAAAAAGTTCTAAATAGCACGAGAACGGGAAGGATACGATGTTGCAGACACCGCTTTGCTCGTTGTTTAAACCGGGGCACGCAGTCTCGCAGTCCGGGCGAAAACGCGGGGAAATGCGGGGGAAATCTTATTTGGAATATGACGTAGAAGACGGTTTCTTGCAAGTGACAAGGCATGAGTTGATGTGAATACTCGTAGCAAGCCGGAAGTACGCCGGGATCCATGAGTGACAGTGAGGAAGCCGTCTCCCACGCAGCCCGACGATATCGAGCTCTGAGAATTCGTCAATACGCTCACCTCATTGCAATCCTAGGACGAGGAGAATCGCTTCCGGGTAGTCAGCTCACAGTATCTTTCCTGCTGCGCCCACTAGTTCCGAGAACACCCAGGGATAGGACTACCCTGCCAGAAATCACGGGAACAACCATTGGAGACGACAGAAATCAGATGGGAGCTCGATGGGAGTCGAGCAGAAGCCAAATAAGCCTTCACCCTCCTCCCGGGTTCTACCTTGCTTTGTCACCATTGCCGTCGATAGACAAGCGTTCAAAGACAATGTGGCATAGCAAAGGAGACGGTACGCCGCAGCACGCCCACTCCAAACTGCACACACCTTCAGCGGAGAATTGGAACAAGAGGAAGGCGGCTCTTTCTAGCGGACGATAGCGGCAAGGACATGGGGTCGGCGACTACGCCCACAACAGCCAGCAGGTCACAGAGCTTGCGGGTCATTCGTCCCTTGCTCCTCACCTCTTGTTATGGACCAGCCATGGTAAATGATGCCAACGATCCGGCTATTCGAAACGCCGGGCGGTCCAAGCGTGTCCACTCAATCCTCCTCCTCGCATCCTTCTTCGTCTTCTCATCTTC
The DNA here is from genome assembly GCA_035521475.1 of Tremellales sp. Uapishka_1. Taxonomy (NCBI): domain Eukaryota; kingdom Fungi; phylum Basidiomycota; class Tremellomycetes; order Tremellales; species Tremellales sp. Uapishka_1. The sequence goes on along the minus strand of JASZXS010000090.1, from coordinate 20,071 downwards.
TGTTCAAACTCCCCAATACCCATATTGATAGACTTTTAGAGACCATATTATTTGGTAGTAACCTCCCGCAGTCCACTGTCCTGTGTCATACCCATACCCCTTCCCAAAACATTGTTACGTTGCTTCTTCTCGTAAGAGAAACTCGTCAAAGAGGTCTCGTTCTCCAGGATGGTTACCGCGGGAGTGATTCCGCCGATACTCAAGGCATCCGACGCCTCTCCCTGCAGCGTCTACATCGGTGAGGTCATGCTGCCATCCACGCCTACTGTTCTATCGGGAGTGTCCTTTCGGACACCAAGAAAGGGGAAGGTGCGTCACTCTCCCTCTCGATAACTCAAGATCAACAACAGACCTTTGTGCAGGTCAGCAGAGAGTCCCTCGCCTACGACGATTATTCCTCTGCACCCGCCGTCTCGTCTCAGGGTTCATCGACCAGTGTCTTTTCGTCTCCCCTGATGCTCAAAAGGAGGGCACCGATTCGCCTAGCAGAAACGCCACCGACCACTCCGCAATCCTCCCCGACTAGAATCAGAGGACCTCCACCGAAGCCTTTGATCGAGTCCCCTGTAGACTGGGTAGAGTATTCGCGAGTGCGGGACGACGACGTCGGGGTTGGCGATGGCGGTAGTGACGCGAGCATTGAGGCCGATGGCGTGGACGCACAGCCGATTTTGAAGACCCCATCCGAAGTAAGTGACCTCCCCATCTTGATCATACGCTGATGTCGGGAATGGATGACAGCCAGAACTCTTCATCACCCCGCCTCGTCGTACCGTTAGCAAAATCAATCTGCCAATCCTGCATTCCCAGTCTCCTTCCCTCGAAATCTCATCGTCCCCAACTATCGCTGTGAATGAACATGGGAAGCTTTTCGTTGAAGCGATCCTTCACAGCTCTGACGAGGACGATGAATGTGGATTCACTAGTGACAGCAGTCACGAAGTGGTCATTCAGGAGATGACGTTGAGAGTCGAGGCCTGTGTGTGTGATGCATGCGGCAGGGGGAGCGGGGAAGGTCGAATGATGAAGATACTCCCGTGTGGGGTATGTCCCCTCTCCTCTCTCTCCGGGATTCGATGGATCTGATAGGATACTTCTAGGACGTTGCTTGCTCACAATGTTTCTCTTCGTCCCTCGCGGCAGTGTCAGTCTCGCAAGGTCCTACGAAATGTGCCGCGTGCATGCAAGACATGCAAACATTCAAGCCATGGGAGGGATCGGTCCGACTCGGCCGAAACGGACCTATGGTTCTGCCCAAAAGGCCCATCAAGAAGCAAGAAATGGAAGAGACCGTGGTGATGAGAATCGATAATGTCGCTTGGGTGAGCTATCGGAAGTGTGTCATGGAAAGGACCAGCTTACGGTAGGAAGGACATCACGCCCAACATCGTTGAAGCATTCTTGCCTCTGGGAGTCCTGCCCAAAGATCATCCTCAACCGGTCCATATTTTGCTCGATCGGTATGACGGAAGAACCAAGGATTATATTGTGAGTCTCCTACTGCCGTGAGACCTTTTGGTGACCTCGCAAGAAGTACATAGAAGCAGCATCGAAAATGGCAGCAAGAGAGATCCTCAAACATCGTCAGAACCGCTTCATGCCCGGTGGCAAGCTCGGTCACAAGAGACCGGTCACAATCACGCAAGTCGATCATTCTGAACTCGTCGACGAGGTGAATCCGGCTCTTCTCTCTCGAGAGTACTCTAGCTAAATCGGCTTACTTAGCTTCGTCCTCAGACTGCGCAAGAACTGCAAGCGCTTCTCATGCTGTGTCAAGCTGCGGTCATCTCGCCACCGGCATCATATAGCCCGTCTCGTACCCATCAGTCCTCGACCGTTGCGCCGAATGGTGTTACTCATTTCCTGAAGTCAAGACATGGTCCATATTATGCGCTGATGAGCATTATGACGAGATTGCGGGGAAAGGAGAGTCCAGCGTATTGGGACATCTTTCGTGAGTGATGCCGTGGAATTGGTACGCGAAGACGGATCTGACTTGTGCGCAGAGGTTGCTGCTGGTCAGTTCCGCCAGCGAAGATGCGAAATATCGCGTATGCGCGATAGAACTGATCGATCGTCCCACCAGGTGCTATCGCCTGCTTAGCGATGGCAATGGCTCGCAAAGGTTCCTACAAGTCTACGCAACACTTCAAGACCTACACCGATCCTGAAGATGCTGCCGTCTTCGACAAGTTGACGAAACTTTACTCGTCCTGCTTTGGCTTCCAGCTGCCGGAGGAGTGAACGTCTTCCCCTGTTTATTTCCACTCCGTTTCCATTCGCTTTCTTCTTCTTCAGCTTGCATAGAGAGTCCTGATTTCACTGATTTACTCATAACCCTCATGCATATGTACATTATAGATGTAGATCTTTCAATCTAGCCCGAGTCGCTTCCGATCTTGAGCCCTCACGATTTGCGGACCAGTATCGATATCGTAGTGGATCCCTTCCAATGCCCATCGCCATTCCTATTCAAGCATCCGTCAGCCTGGAAGTCCCCGGTGAAAGTACAGCCACTCACCAAGTATCGTCTCAGTTCCTTGTCTGTTCTGTTCCGTCAATATGTGTCACGCAAAAGGGGAAGCGTTTTTCACCTTTCGGAATGACCCTTCTCCATTCGTCTTCCCGCGCGTCCTCCAGCATGATTTCCTCGTACTCGGGGCTGCCTCTCTCCATCCATTTCTCCTCGTCCCTCGGACCTCCCCCTCCGCTCAGCAACGAGCTGTATATCCGAAATGAATCGGACGCATACACCCCTGCACCATGAAAGATCCTGACGTCCAGACGTTCCGCATCGAGATCCGGCCATCCGAGCTCCAGATACTGCGTCGAGAATTTCGCCAATGACAATGCTCGTTTATTCGATAATCCGAGGGGATAGAGTAGGAGGCTCAATTCCGGGATGTTTGCTAGGCCGGGCGTGTCAGTCCCCGCAGCGCATGATATGTGGGATATGTCGAAACGTCGGTACCGACCTCGAGATAAGTCTGATGGCGTGGGATAGCGACGCAAGATCTCCCAAAAGATCGGACGGGCAGCTCTCCCGCTCGTGACGTTGAGAAGGGAAGTCGCGATCAGGAGTTTCCACGGATCATCGCGAACTTGCTCTAGAAAACGTTAGCCCGGTCAATAGGCGGAGCGGACGGAGTTGTATACCTTGGATTAAGTGTATCTTTTCCGTGGGTTCTGGTGGAAAGTATTTCGACCGTTTCGGCGAGGGTGCGGGTGTGGGAGGGAAGATGGAGGCTTTACGCTTGGGCCGCGGTGTGGGTAGCGGTGTAGCGGTATGGAGAGAGTCTTCATGGCTGGTGGCTTGAGATGACTGGGAAGGTGGTGTGACTCGAGATGATGGGCAAGGTGGTGAATAAGGAGGGAGGAGATACGGCTCTAAGGGCGCCGCGAGCGATTCATGGATTCGACCGAGGAGATGGAGGGCGCTCAACATGCTCGCGTCCACAGTGAAAGATGGCTCCGTCTAGAGACGCTTCATGAAGTGCTGAGAAGACAGCGGGTGATCAAAGTGGATCGTTCGTCGTCCCGAATCATGGCGGTGAACTTGACTACTCTTATAGAGGTTGAAGATGGTACTGCAATCGGGAAGGAAGGAGCCTCCACTCTGTACACTTTGGGGATGAATCTGCTTCCGAGAGCAGTAACGAATCTGCTCCGCTGTTCCATCTCGCTGCTTATCTTCCATCATCCATCTACGCATTGCCCCATCTTCCGACGACGCACTGGCAGTCCTGCCCGCTCATCCCATCGGACTATTTCTTCTCCTTATCGAGATCTTCCTCCACTCGCTCTGAAGTTAAATCGGGTCCTCGTTTATACGGCGAAGCTGAACGGCGCTCAATGTTTCCGTTGGTCGTAGAGGGTCCACTGAGAATCCGACAGTAGCCTTCACCAGTAGCCCCGCTAAATACTGTACTTGGGATACATGGTCTCTGCCATGATCTGGGTCATAGAGCTATGAGAGGTCGATGTCATGTATCGTAGACTGCCCACCTCGTGCTGCTCTTTGATAGTTTGGCTACCCCGAGTCGACGAGAGACGAGGATTACACTCCTCTTCCACTTCACTGCATGCAGACATATCTACATTCTCATCTCTTTCTGGATCCCGGAAACCTCATGTGGTCCTCCCCGCCTCACTGCTTGGTCCCTTCGCTTCTGTTCTCGCCTGTAGAGGAAGCTGTTCCAGACGAGGCAGTCGCTCTGGAGGTTTCAGCCGCCTTGATTGCCGCTGCCCTAATTTCTGCCTCGACACATTGCACCGCTTCATCAGCAGTCATCATTTCGGACCCCCAGGGGGTTGCTGTCAGGCCGAAGTTCAAGAGGGTCTCGCTAACTGGAGACTCCCTTCGCGGTTGAGAGCCTTCCCGGGCGGAAGGATTGGTATTGTTTGAATTCGAAGACATTATTCGCAAACTTCCGGTTAGAGGGTGACAGAGCTGATTCGGATGGTTGTGGGAGTCACAGACGGTTGTCCCCTGTGCGAGATTATATATCTTGAAGCTGAATAAAGGAGGGGGGCAGATGATCGGAATGTCATCTACCTGGAGCACGTACGGAACATTGTTTTCCATCCGTTCATTATCCTTTCTGATGTGATGGCCTGTGATGGTCATCAGATGTGATCATCATTGCAATCTGATGGTCGTGAGTTGTCCAATCAGCGGAGGCTAACGTTTCAAATTCGTTTCACGTTTGAGCATGATTGACGATCACAGATCAGTCACTTTGAAACAGGAAACTGTCAGAATCAGAATTTCCCATCGACAGCTTGCGCGAAAAAAAAAAACATCACACTACCTGCTCACTACTATTGTACACTGCCATGGATACCATAAAGTTCTTGCGCTTTGCTGGATCATGACTCGTCTCCTCTGTCTGGTTCAGTTCCACCTGTATTCTCCTAGATAGATCTCGCTCAGACATCGATTTGCCACCCATCAATATCGGAGTGCATTGCGCCTTGGACATCCACAACCGCTGTCGATCGTGCTCCATGCAGCTTTTCTCGCAGAGTGAAGGGGTCCCATAGCTTTGGGCGCCGTTCGCGGGATGAGTTTTGATGTGGCAGGACACAGACTGTTATTCTCCGGCATTCCCTTAGATACGATGTGGCTTCCGAGGTGGTCTCAAAGGCAACCATTGCATCCTCAACGACATCTGTGGACTTCTTTTGCATGTCCCCAGCGCTCTCTTGGTTGCTGGCTCGCGGTGAGTGTGATCGCACATTGCGCCGCTGATGTATAGACTGATGGGGCACATTATGATCAGCCATCCTGCCCATCATCCCCTTCATGGATGAGATGGCAACCTGCCTTCTTGCCTGCGATCTTCCGCATAAAGCCGAAGCCCTCACCCACAACCGCTTTCCACGAGAAGTGACGCTCGAAGGCTCGTTTTAAAAGGATGTCTACGATACGTCACAGTCGGAACAAAGGATGTAGCCGCCTTCCACCATTCGTGACGACCACCTTCCGGTCCCGAGCCGAGATACTGGAGAAGGATGACGAACATCCTTTTTCTCCCACATCCACAATGACCACCATGTGGGAATCCCTCGATCTAGTTGGTATCTCTTATCGCTCGGGCGAAGCTATTCTCTTCTCACCGAGGATGTCAGCCCTTCGATAAAGGAGGAACCACACGTCCAGAGAGATATAAAGAGCAGGTTTGCAGACTTCATTTAGCCTCGTCCGTCTGTTCCAATCAGCCAACACTTCGCCTCAGATCCACATCCAGCACTACTCTCTCACAATGTTTACCAAGACCAATCTCTTCGTCTTCGTCATTGCCCTCACCGGCTTGATGATCACCGCTATGCCGATGGTCTCTGACAGTGTCGCCAAGCGGTCAGTAGGGTCTCTCCAATGTCGCTACTTCCTGATGATATAGCAGGGACAATGATTATCTCAACCCACATTTATTGTACGACCGTTCGCTTAAGGTGACAGCCGGCAAGAGATGCGCTGCGCCGTAAGTGAATGGTATAGGTACAGGAGACGGGCTTACATCATCGTAGATGCGCGCAAATCAGGGACGAGATCCCTGCGCCTGTCGAAGATGTCGTCGAGTATGATGAGAACGGAAAGCGATGCGACGGTCCGTGAGTCCATCCGGAACCCTCATTGAGCCGTAGAAGCTGAACGTCATACCGATTTTGGAGATGCGGACAACTGAAGCGCGCTATCTTTGAAGGGGCCAAGGAGGGACAAGCGGAACACGTTGAGAACGGGAAGATGCCTTGGGCCGTGAGTGGATCGCAACTTCGTCCTGTTCTGATACTCGGCTAATCGCGAGATAGCTGTGAGCAAACTTGATGTGGTAGTATTCCCAGTAAAGACACATGTTCACTTTCCGTACTGTTCACCTTCCGTACTTTGCGTTTCGATCTGGATATGTATGAGTGAGAAGTGCTACATGTGGTCATCTATATATCTATCTACACCAACCTTCTCCCCTCCGCTCCATTTGTCTCAGGCTGGGTCGACAGCCATTTCGGGACGTTTCTCGCAACCGCGTCTTCCACGCGAGCTAAATCCTTATGCAGGACCTCGGACGGCGCCTCATTCGATTCCCCGGGGATCAGCGAATGGACGAGCTCGATGAAGGGATACGCGAGCTTGTGATACAGCTCTTGGCCTTCGCGTATCAATACCTACGAGATTGAGAAGGTTAGCAGAACGTGTGGACTTGTTGGTCCACTCACAATGACCACTTCGACAGCAATGAGCGCAATGATGATCAGCTCCATACGATGACCAGATGCCTAGCAGCAAGTGTGAGCAAAGAGATGCGAATGGTGGAGAAACTCACCTCGGTCAATAAGGCTCGTAAAGTTGACTGAACTTCTTGGGCATAATCGATCTTCTTGTTGATCGCGTCGATTCTCTCCTTGATTTCGAATTCCGTAGCAACGCTGTCAAAGTATTCTTCGAGTTCGGGCTCGGACCAGTAGAACTGCAAGAGGCTGAAGCTTAGTACACTTTACTTCCAAAACAGAACTACGGACCTCAGGGGTCTCCTCCAATCCTCCTCCTCTCGTGTTGACCGCCATTCGAAGCGTCATCAGCTCCCCAATCTTACGAATCACTTCTTTTCGTCCCATGGGCTGCGCTCCCCATTTCTCTAGCGCACGGGGCAATGTTGACACTGAAGCGATATGGGAATCCAACCGATCCTCAAGAACGGAGAGAGACGAGGACCGAGTGAGGGATAAGGAAAGGGTGTATCGAGCGAGAAGAGATGCCAATGAAGGCGAAGTTGGGAAGGTGGATAATACAGGAGGTTGCCCTAGGAGGATCAGGTTTCCAAGAATGCTGGTCTTACTGTTTCATTCGTCAGCAGGCCGCTGACCGCAGGGGCCAATTAGCAGCAGAACCCACGCAGTCGGATCGACGACAAAGTCGACCTCCTCTACCTCAAACTCCTTGGGTGCGAGTCTGTCGATCTCCACACCAGCGCCTTTCCTCCTAATGACGTCTCTCAAGAAAGCTCGTCCCTCTTCCTTCGTCAATCCCCAAGTCACGAAGCTGCCTGAATTGAAGACCCAGATTTCTCCACGTTGACCATATCCGAAGCCGACCTCTTTGATATCTTCTTCATCCTCAATCAAAGTCTTGGTGTCTTTGCCCGATATCATCCTTTCCGCCCCTCCACGACCTTTCCAAGGACCGATAACGAATGCACGCTCCCGGTCCCCCTCGGGAACCTCATCCCACCTCACGCCCGACGAGCGAAGAACGAGCCCCAGCGATAAGAGATCATATCGCTCGGCGGTTGTATGTGCTATACAGGAGAGGATCGGTCCTCGGGTTGGCGGAGGGTTCGACCGAAGCGGTGCTGAGGCAGCCTCGAGTCGCCGTTTGGGCGGTTTGTGCGACGTTGGGAGTTTCTGCTTTGGACTGACGGTGGTCTTGTTGAACAGTATAGATCCCTTCGCTGGAGGGCTTGACCATGTTTCCGACGGTGTCGACGAATATTTTCTGAAAGGGAGCGAGACAGGGGTGCGCGATTGGGCGAGAGGAGCAACCGCTTTGGCTGACAGCTGAGGCGATATCCGCTGTAGCAGTCGAGTTGATCTCGAAAACATGTCTGACGTGAATCCTGAAGATCTAAGAAATGTCGAGTAGATTATTGGACAGTGAATGTACAGTAGAGATGCCATCGGAAATTAGAGTGAGGTTTTGCTTACCTAATCAAAACACTCCGGTTATCCGCCGGTCTCTCGCTGCCGGTCTCTGGAACACCTTTTCCCCCTCTTTAACTTGTTTTCATCCTACTTCATCTCGTCTACAGATCACAATGTCGACTGTAGCAGCAAGCGTAATACTACATCCAAAGGTGGGACAGGTACTCGCTTTGCTTGCGACAACCGTCGGCAGGGACAAGGTAGGTACACTTGCGGCTACTTATCGCGGCGGCGCTAAACACGAAGCGCAGACTTATCGTCTGATTCAATATCTCGCTCGTTTGATCTCGTGGTCCCTCCTCAGACGTGGATCAATCGATGCTGCTGCACGATGGGATGGCCTGAAGCTTGGGCTTGCGGGCGGAAGGAAAAGTGCGCGTTTCAGTCCTCTGTGGCTGGATGGGAAAGCTAACGGCGAAAGACAGTGTTACGAATCTTCAAGCCAATAGAACATCTTCAGTCGGCGATGAATCTCGCCCAGCGGCCCATGTAGGTCTGATGCAATGGGACAGCCTCGACTAATCGTCAAACAGCACTAATCTGAATGGACCGGGACAACTCGCTCAAGTCACACAGCTCGGCAGACAGCTGGCGTATGCCGGATTCCTGGGTACCGACATGTTGGTCTGGTTGAACTCCGTCAGATTCTTGAGATACGACAAGGAGTGAGTTGCTCTCGCCGTATGGAAGTCAAATCTCACGATCAGTACTAGTCGACTCGCCAAGCTCTCTAGGCTGTCCAACAAGCTCTGGATATCGGGTATCTTCCTGTCGCTGATCTCGACCACCTCATCCCTCATCAAACTTCGATCCGACTCCCGAAGATTCGCCTTGAGCGCTCAGATCGCGAGGAGAGAAGGCGAGAAGCGACCCGAAGATGAAGCAGAGCGACGAGAACGAGGAAGAGCGCTGCTTTCGTGGGCCCAATATTCGCAAAGGAGATACTCTGAGCTGACAAGTGGAAAACTTCCAGCCAAAGGCAGACTATCCTTAGTCAATTAATCATGGACTCGTGCGATGTGTGGATCCCGGCGAACAATCTCGGCTATTCCAACCTGAATGAGGGTGTCATTGGTGTATTGGGGTGAGTATTGATGGAGCGGATCATTGAGTCAGACGACTGATCAGATACAAATAGCGCGACGACCTCTTACATGGCCTTGCAAACACAATGGCTGAAACATAGAGCGGCCAAGAAGCTATAAAAACTTATTACCGAGGTCGTTGTTATACATGTGGAGGAGAGGTCTGTTGGGTCTACGGCTGTGATATACAATGTGCACACTCCGCAGCCCGTCGCTCATAAGCCAACGCCATGACGAGAGGAGAAGTTGTGGCCACCACCCAGGATTGCGGGAAAACCAATAATGGCGGTTAGCCTTGTTCAGCCTGGCAGACACCGGAGTTGCCCTTGACTGTAGACTTATCGTACGGCTTAACAGAGAGCGAACTCTAGCGATGATATCAGCGAACGCGCCGTAGTCATAAGACGACAGCGCTCGCTGTAATGGTCCGGAACACTCAGAGAGGCTCAATTATCAAGCAGCGGATTTGACCGATATTCGTCATCTGTTCGATTTCTGTCGTTTCATTGCTGCGGCGAGCAAACACCTTTATAGGGCGGCCTGAGGCATGCATACGGTTCTGATCTTCCAGAACGCCATCTCAAACCTCATCACTGATCACATAGCAACATGGCCGCTGTTATCTCTGCGGTATCTGCACTTCAGCACAGTTTCAGGGATCTTGACCTCGCCGCATCGGAGGCGAATGCGAAACCAGTACAAAAGCTGAAGCTGTCTGAAGAAGAGAAGAAGGTGCGCTGCTACCTGGAGACCAGCTTTTGACTTGAGATCCTAGACAAAGATTTATGAAACCGCTTACGAGCCTTCCCTGCAATGGTGGACCTCGAATGAGGCGGCCTATGTTAAGCCAGAGGAGGATCCGCTTCCTGCCGGCTTCCCCGAAAAAATCAACCCTGCTAGTCTGTGGGATGGCCAGGTGCTGATCAATGAGCGTGAGTGACGGCATGTGGACCACACTGACTCTGCGTAGCCGAAAAGTGGCTTTACCGGTTCGATGTAGTAGACATCGGTCTGCTGAACGCTGCCCATGCGCATTTTGCCGCTCTCTCGCTACCCAATAACCGGATCACCCAGCAGACCTTCCCTATTCCTAAGGATTCGAAGCTGTACAAGGCGCTAGCTCATGCAAAGCAAGAGATTCGAACCGGGCTCGGGTTCCGGGTCCTTCGGGGTCTACCGGTCGATTCGTGGAACCGCGCAAAGCAAATTGCCATCTTTGCGGGAATATCGACCTACATAGGGGGAGAAAGGATAAAGCAAGGGAAGCAGAACATTGTTCATCTTCGGTGAGCTTGGCGAATTGACAAGGAGAAGGAAGGATGACTCACGATCTCCAAGAGATGTCACGAATCTCGATGTCGATAAGCGGCCGGTGATCGCTGTGAAAGGCCAAACTAGCGGCAATCAAGGTGGGAGCTCGTCTGTGATTTCCGAGTCGCACTGACTGGCTCCCCACAGTGTTCCACAATGATGGACCCGCTGGAATCGTGGGACTCATCACTTTGGGTGTGGCGGAGAAGGGAGGGTTGTCTCAGCTGTCATCCGTCGCACGAACATACAACGAGCTCGCTAGCCAACGACGAGATATCCTGCGGGAAATTACCAAGGACAATTGGATCACCAAGCAGTTCCCAGAGGGTATGTCGTCGAGTACTGGCTCGACTATACGCATCTGACCCAGCACTCAGGAAAACCGCTCTTTTTCTCTGTGAACGGAACCGTCGTCTCCAATTACTCCCGACGTCCGTACTTTGGGTTCTACGAGGTCGATGCGGATGTTCCTCCTCTGCCTGAAGCAAAGCACCTCGCTCTAGACGCTATCCACTTCACCGCGGCGAAGTTCAGCTTGGATTTGAACTTGGAGAAGGGGGATCTGGAATACTTCAACAACCACTCCGTCTTCCATGGTGCGTAGTCAAATGCTGGTTTTGGCTTCTTGACCACTAACCGGAACACAGCGCGCGATGCTTCGGAGGACTCTGACAAGAATCAGCGACATCTGATCCGAATCTGGCTCCAAAATGAGGAGCAAGAGTTGCCCGAAGATCTCGCCGAGCTGTACGCACGTTTGAATGCTGGAGAAGTGTACGAGTGGCCAGAGGAGGCTTGGTCTTCTTCCGATCCATACACCACTCTCGGAGACGCCAGAGAAACCCTCCAGGCACGTCCTTAAGCTCAGCGTGTAGTAATAGCCTTAGCGTGACCGGCCGAACGGGATGCATTCACATGTAGCCAAGACGCGCCGAGGCTATCACCGACCGCCTAGGTGAAACAAAGAAGCACGTCTTGTTCCACTTTTGACTATGGAAGTCTTGATATGAGGGCAAAAGCACAGTAGCTTGAAGCTATAGAGAGGGAGGATGATATACACGTCGGAAGGAAGACGGAACGAAATTGCGACGCGCACCGTCATAGTCTACATGAGATGACTGGTAAGGTCACCGTCCGATCCATATACACGGGGCTTAGATGCTCGTAATACCAGGTGCTTGGGTTCTCCTTTGGAGACTTAGCGCATCCTATAGCACAGAGGACGGCATCGCCTAGGCCCCGAACATTCCCCACTGATCCCCATAACTTCGTACTGCAAGAAGGTATTTTGTCACCTTCCCCAATTCGCCACCTTCAGTTCTGATTCCGCTCTCCTGTCTTATATCCTGCAACTGTCGTTCTTCTCGATAAACCACCACCTGCAACCATGTTCGGACGTCTCACGCGACTGGCCGTGGATCTCATCGCCATATCGACTGTGGTCGCGGGTATCAGGCGATCCACCGGCTTTGTGTGCGTTGCGGGTGGATGAGGTGGGGTGGGGGTCGGGTTCTGACGGTTTATTTCAGGCCTTCCACAAACCTCATCAAAGATCCCTCCATTCGCAGCTTTTTGGAACAGTACTTTCTGCTGGGGGAGCGGGTGTTTGGGATGATCTCTGCGCTGGCCACGAATAGTCGATGGTTTAGAAAGTCGATTCCATGAGACAGGGCGGAAATGGACAGGCAGCGGAGGACGAGGGATGTTGTGAGAATGGGAAGCAGGATCCTTATGGGACAGAGGGTGGATCTCGTTGTACTACATATGTGTGGTTGTATCCTCCTACCCTCCAATACGGCAAAGAGAAACTCGTTACATGTATAACCGACCAAAGCTTACATACCCTACCGCATCAAAAACTCAGTTGCCGGTATCCTCCCATCCATCACTCTCCTCTTCTTCTCTATGGCCGCCGGTTGGTGTCTCGGTCGTGGTGGTTTCGGTACCGTCCTCCGAGGCCTCGGGGATGGGCCCGAAGGATCTCACCGTCGGTGCAGTTGTTTCCGACTGGTATGCAGGGTCAGCTTTGTCCATTTCCACTGACCGCGACCTACACCTCCAATAGTGGACTCTCGCCTCTTGTCAGCTGGCAGTCTTCGTAGCCCGCTCCCATTTTCCACCTCCTCCCACTCTTCCTTCCTTCGCTCAGCCTCTCTTCGTTCCTCGCGATCGCGCTCTTCGAAGACTCTCTTGTTCTTCTCAGCCAGCAGGCCCTCTTCCGTCATGGGTCCGCCTAGTCCGTCTTTCTTCAACGATCGACGGGATGTCTTCTTGCCCCGGCGCAGGAAAGTGATCAAGAGGAAAGCAAGGACAGATGAGGAAAGGGTGAGTGTCAGGGAGATGGGCGGCAAGAGAAGAAGGGGCGGCAGAGGGTGAGAGGTGAGGAGCCATCTTACGAAAGATCAGTATGGAAATGGGAACATAAGGGAGAAATGACTCACCGGACTCCCGAGGGTCGAGGAATGAACCGGACCACCACCCAACCGGTTGTCCGGACTTCCCTAGGTTGGACTGCACACTTTTCGTCTTGAGCGTCAAAGAACGAATCTTCTCTCCCTGCATAGCGATCAGTAGCATTCTACGACCAATCCTAGGTGAACTTACCGATACTGACGAACGCAGCTCCTACGACAGCATCTCCTCCACTTCCAGGCCGAAGAATAACGCCCTCCATCAGTTCTGTCCTCAGGAGAACCACATCTTTGCCTTTCGCGGGACTGGCGAACGGGCTGTTCTTCGCCCTTTTCTTCAATCTCGTTCGTTCTTGGGAGTAGCCGAACAGCCTAGAGGGACATAATCCTCTGAAGGGGTAGGGGATCACGCATGGGACGAAGGGGACATGGAGAGAAGGTATGGAGAATAGAGTGGAAGGGAGAGGGGGTGGAGGCAGGGAGGGTTGAGCCGCAGACAGAATCACCTGGTCAGGTGTGCGGAGGGACCGGAGTTGAAGTCCGAGCATGAAGTTACCTGGTTTGATGCTCAGGATCCAATCCACTACGGCAGCAGCCAAAGACATACCCATCTCTTCAGCGCCTCTTGAGGGCCGGACCAGTTCCATCTCAACTTGGATATCGTATCGAAGATCCTCGTGGAACGTGTCGATCGCCAGCGGGATCAAGGCATGTGGTGTGCGATGCACCTTGGATCTTCACATGGGGGAAATCAGCAGGTTTAAATGTGTTCAAAATTATGCCTACATACCCGTACACCAGCCAGCCTTCCGTCTCTACCATACCCCCAGTCCCCCATGACCACCAGAATGCTCCTACAGCCAAGAAGGAGAAGACGGCCGAGGCTAGCGTGATGAACCCCAGTAAGGCGAGCTTTAGTATCAAGCTGAGCGTCAATGGCGACGTGAATGTCGCATGTAAGATGTTTATGGGAACGGTGATTCTTATGACGGGATAAGCACCATGACATTGCGAGCCTAGGTGACGTACGGAGCGAGAACCCATTTCGATAACTGGGTGAGAAAGTCGATAAAATCAGAATGGGGAGTTTGCGTGGGAACGCGATGACGGGATGACCTTGGGACCAGCGGTGGGATGAGCGAGGGATCAGCTGCTCGTGCTCGCAGGTAGGGCTCGAGAGAAGGGTTGGCGCTCGCTGTCGACATTGTACTGCAGTCTACGTTGAACGATGAAACACAGATGATACGAGAGTGGCCAAAGACATCTGTATCTCTCACGCGAAGCTCTTATGACGTCGTAGCATATTTTGGTACATTCTCATTCTGGGTTGCTTTCTGGTTGGTCTCCAGCCGCTTCATAATGGGACGCATCTCTCTCAAGCGACGCTGGTACCTCGCTTCGAGAGCTCGATAAGGCCTGCATGCAATATACATCGAGGGAACGACAAATCAACAAGGATGTGATCCTGTAGAAAAATTGTTAGTATATATGTCATTGAAGAAACGCTGCAGCCTAGGCCCGTGTGGCAAAATTGGTTACCGCTTCCGACTTTTATAACATAAAATATCGGACGATTCCGGGTTCGAGCCCCGGCATGGGCTGCTTTTTGCGCTAAAGGTTTCTTTTTGTGGCTGGACGACTTGACGCTAGTGAGCTTCTTGGTTGCCTTCCTCTGCCGTTGCGAGGCAATGTATGAAGGCGGTTTCGGGGTTACTTTCGGCAGACAGCGACTACGTCTCAGCCATCGCGCTACCATTCACGTCATCCGTTTCATGCGGCCCATAATTGATCGCCTGGGGTTCTGCCCATGGGGCTCGAGTCTCCATAGCCCCGTGAGGTCCAAGCACCGTTAGCATCCTTTGCGTTTGAGCGGTGAGCCATGAGATAGCTCCGGTATAAAAGCTAGCCTCCGGCTCATTCCATCCTTCGTCTTGATTCCCATTTCCTAAATCTACCAATTACAACCTACAACCAACCAGCACTCACTTGACGCACAAATCATGGGTACGTGTTCCTCCTCACCGCTCGTCACCTCTAATTCTCGACGCCCCACCTCCTTTCCCCTTTTACATCCTTCACGTCGGTTCGAACTGCCTCCCTTCCATCTATAGGACTCTTCGATTTCTTTAACAATGACCCGTCTGGCCGAGACCAGGTCTTGTGCGTTCATCCTCCTTTCGTCTCTCGGTCCCGGACCCCCTGACTCATCGACACAGCAATGTCGACCCCCAGAACCCCGAGCACAAGGCAGCGCTCTCGCACGAGCTGATTGGGTGAGTCGACGATTCGCAGAGACAATACCCAGCACGCATTGACTTCTCGTGTTCAAGTGGCGCGGCAGCGTACGAAGCCATGAAGGCGTACGATAATCACTGTAAGCAGCATGGCCAGCCCGCCAGCGTGCGTCCCACGCATCTGTCCCAATGACGGTTCGATACTGACGCGTTCGAATGTACCTAGCACGCCGAAGCCAAAGAGGTCCTCGCTGGCCTCGCGGGAGGCATCGTCGACAGACTCTTTGAGACCAAAGGCCTGGATATGTACGATCGAGAAGAGGGTGAGTTTGCGCACGTACATCAGATGGATGAATCGCTGACTGTGAACCATAATATAGCCAAGAGACACGCCAAGCAACAGGCGGAGCAAGCGTTGGCCCAGTCCGGCCAGTACTAGGCAGCTGAGTACTGGAATGAAGCAGGCAGATGAAGCTGCGCTTGAGGAGAAGGGGGCGACTTGACTGAATGCAAGAGTGAACGAGTCAGATCAGTACAGCACTTCCCTCATTTGTCAAGAGCGACCAGGATCCGGTGACTCCCAGAAGCCAGTCTGAAATAGAGTAAGTGTGTCCAAAGCCCTGCTGCGCTTTGACTCTGTAAGACCACATTGGGCACCGATTGTTGGACATGAGGCAGTGATCTCGCCTCTTGCAATGCTCAGCAATGAAGGTACTCTTCACTTTCAAGTACAGCTTCAAGAACGTTTCCTCCCCCCTCGGTGGAAAGCCACTTTAAACAATGCTCGCTGAGAGTCGATACGACCATGATCAGCCATCATGTCCACATACATCATACATCTACACATTGTTTGATTCCACTTCCGCCGGCTCCTCGCTCGGCCGCACGACCTGTCGCATTTCAACTTCCTCTTCTATCCGCGCGACTGGCCTGCCCCGCGATCTCTCCCTTGATGACTCAACGATCGTCTCGCCGTCTGTGTCGAGGACCGTGACAGAGCCCTTGGGCTTGACCGTCGGAGGTTCGGGTTCTATCGGCGGAGTATAAGCAGACTCGAGATCCCGCTGGTAGAATGCATAATCGACGACGTATTCATCGTGTTCCATTTCCTGTCCCCGGTGATCAGACCACCGATGCCCACGAACCGAGGAGCAACTCACATCCATGCCGACGATCTCGGCCTCTTCGTCCGCGCGGAAGTGGCACCCTGGGATCAAGTTGATCACCTGTTTGACGATCGTCAGTCGAGCTTGGTTCTGTGGAATGGGTGTTCGGGAGGGACTCACAAACATGATCACATACGTCACGACGAAGGTCCACGATATACCGACGGCCGCCCAAGCGACCTGCTTTCCTAGCTGGACCCAGTGGCGATCTCTGCGGAAGACAATGTATCATGATCGGGTTCTTCAGACAAAGTTTTAGCCGACCTGGACTTACAACCATCCTCCTGGAATGTCGGAAAAGCCGTCGTTGGCCGACACTGACGCCTGAGCAAACAAGCCTGTCATGAGGACGCCAACGATGCCGGAAATACCTGAAAAAATATAAGCTATTGAAGCCTACCGATGGAGACTATATTGAGTGGTAACACTCACAATGCACCGCGAAGATATCCATTCTAAGTGAGATCAGCTGCGAGCAGAGGACAGACGGAGGAACGAGACGCACGGATCGTCTACCCTCATCGAAACCTTGAGTCTCGTGCAGAGATTCGAGACGGCGGACGAAACAAAACCGATGAGGGCGCCCGCCTGTTCGATTGGTTCAGCCACGCATGATAACATCGAGAATTGAAGAACGTACCGGTGCACCGACGTAGCCCGCTGCTGGAGTGATTGCTACCAGTCTAGAAATAGGTAAGCATACGCCTTGGCAGTACCATCGAGGTATTCCACCTACCCAGCAATAGCACCAGTACAGTATCCGACCATGCTCCATTTCCGTTCCAGTCGGTAGTCCATGATGAGCCAAGTGATCCCGCTGTATTGCTTGGTAAATTTGGAGGCTGGATGGTCCGAGGTGAACAACATACCCGACACTTCCCGCAAGATTCGTCACAAAGATCGCCATGGTTGCTTTTAACGAGGCGGCAAAGCACGAACCGCCATTGAAGCCCATCCATCCTACCCAGAGTAACACGGTGCCGAGCACAACATTACTAAGATCCATGTCGATCAATACAGCCCTATCCTGTGCATTACGAAGCTGTCCGACGTACCCGACATTCGAAGGCTTGAAAGCTATCGCCTCCGTTCCGTATCCTCTTCGTTTCCCAATAAAGTACGAGTAGGCAAGCCCACCAATGCCAGAGGCGATCTCGACCGGCACTCCGCCGGCGTCTATCGTTCGTCATTTCCGCCACCAGCCGCCCATCACATCTAGAAGCATCAAAGCTTACAGCTGCAGGAGGAGTCAGATTGATGAGCGAAACGGAGCGATCAAGACCTACTCCAATACACCCCATTTATAGGCCCATCCATTCTCACTCCAAATCCAATGCGCAAGAGGGTCGTATACCAAGGTCGTCCAGCAGAATATAAAGATCATAGCGGGCCCGGTTCGACTTCTCTCGGCTGCCGCTCCCAAAAGGACCGCTGGGACAAGCGCAGCGAACATCTACAATGCGAGGTAAGCGCGTGACAAGATGGAGAAGACAGAGACACGTACCATTTCGTAGGTCGCAAAGACGATCTCAGGAAGTTTGCCATTGGTCTCCGGGACTGGTCGTTCGAGTACGCCCATGAAGCAGAAGTTACTGGGAATCTTATGAGTGAGCTGTCAGGCAGAGGGGTGATGGACGCACCGCAGATTGCCGAAGAACGAGCCGCCGGTCTCTGCTGTGGGTGTCAGCGGCATTCGGTCCCGAGTTTGGAGTCTATCTACCAGAGAAAACTAAGCTGTAGCCCCAGAACCACCACTGGAAGGACACGATGGCGAGCGAGACCATCGTCAGAAACAAGAGCTGCAAGGCATTCTTCCGGCGGGCAAGACCGGAGTAGAGGTATCCCAATCCTGGCAGCTGCGGGGGATTTGCATTTCAGCATGGGGCTTCAAATGGCCAAGTTGGACATGCCATGAAAATGATAAGAGCTGTGCATGTAAGAACCTGTACTGAATTGTTAGCTGAGACGCGGTGATTTCTTTATAGAGCAGAGACCAACCCAGGCGATATCCCCGGCATCGAAGGCAGACACCATCCCGTCGAGGGTGGTGATTACATCTGTTCCTAGAGGGTTGAGTACCGGCGCACCATCTGCGTCTGATGCTGGACTCAATGACCCATAGGTCGCGTTGACCATGCTTGCACGGTCAATCCAAAGGTGAGATGTTTTCGATGAACCAATCTAATCTCCTTCGCTGTGGGCCGGGGCTATCGACGACCGAATCTTGCCTTCAAGTGCGGATGGTAGTGGATCGCAAAAGCCAACGATTAGTCTGACTACATCTCTCCATGTCACGCCGTCTTTCTTCCTGAGCAAGGCTCGGTTAGAAGCGGGTCCACGAGATGGGAACCAGTCTCCCTCCACAAATTTATGCCAAGGCACCATCGCAAAAACCCCGGCCGATGCAATTGCTTCCGTAAAGCGAGTGGGGAAGCAATGGACCTGGCAAGGTGACTCGGTATCGATCAGCTCAACAACAACAAGCTCACATACGTATCCATGGCGGGAATAGATACTCGACTCGGTGTTATGCTCGAGGAGCGAAGACGAAAGGGCAGGTTCAGATCGTTGAAAGAATACGATACCTCCTCCAGCTCTAAACTCGTCGATTTCGTGAGCATTATTTCAAGCTACGAGAGAGGCATTAAAGCGCTTATCCACTGGCAGTCCTCAAACGACTACCTTTCCCTCGTGTCCTCGCCCTCACGCCGCGAAAACTTCATCTCGCGGATCTCGTCTATGTCCTCCATATTCGGCTCGACCGGCTCACGCTTGCTCTCTGGCTCCTCGCCAGAGCACTCTGCGCTCGAATCGCGCTTTTCGACATTCTTTGACTCGCCCGCAGCGCTGCTTTTCAACTCTGGCTGGGATGCCAACGTTTCATTCTTTGCGACCGTGCCGCAGAAATCGGACTGGGTGGTTTATGACGAGCTGGTGCATGCGAGTGTGCACAGTGGCCTCCGGGCCAGCCGAGTAGACCCGGCTCGAAAGGTGTTGTTCGAGCACAACTCTCCCGACCATTTGGCAGTAGTGTTGCGGCAGATCAAAGAGGTCGATCCAGACCCGACAGTCTTTCTCGCGCTGGAATCGCTCTATTCGATGGACGGGGATTTTGCCCCGCTGCCGATGCTCCTGGATGTGCTGGATAGCCATGTGAGGAGGGAGAAACAATGCGTGATACTGGATGAAGCCCACTCTACAGGAGTGTACGGGGAGAACGGTCGAGGTATCGCCCATGCGCTAGGGGAGACCGGTGTGGAGGGAAGGGTTGGCGTTAGATTGATGACGTTTGGCAAGGCTGTGGGATGTTCAGGAGGTGGGTGAAAGTGTTCCCCGGTGTGGAACGAGTGCTTACTTTTCTCTCCTAGCTGTTCTGCTTTGTTCGCCTACTATCCGCACCTTCCTCATCAACTTTGCACGACCCCTGATATTCTCGACCGCACTTCCCCATTCGACATTGATCTCGCTCGAATCCGCCTGGGACATCCTTCAGTCTGCGGAAGGCGAGCAGGTGAGTGATTCACTGTGACATGACATCCGATTTGAACTGACACCTATTAGCGTCGACAATCGCTCTTCTCCCGGGTCAATTACCTTCATTCCCTTCTCTCCCCCCTCCTCCACCAGACCCCATCATCGATCCTCCGTCTTCCCCTTCCTTCACC
>JASZXS010000089.1:0-46765 GCA_035521475.1 Tremellales sp. Uapishka_1 | reverse complement strand
GGTGGGGGGTCCCGGCGGGGCGTCGTGCAAAAAAGTCGACGTACTTGAGCATTCACATAAGAGTTCTACTACAACTGCAGCCAAATTACGATCCTCCGATCATCTACTCATCAAAGGGGTTCCTGTACACGAGTCATCAGCTCTCACCCCGACCATCGTCCTACTACCTACCTGGTATACTCCAGGTCGTCATCATCGCTATCGCCCAATTGATGCGGGTGAGACGAAGCAGGCGGTGTCGCTGGTATTTTCGCAACAAGGGATCGAGGAAGCTCTGCTGACGGTAGTAGAGGATTAGGATCCTCTTCTGGCGCCGCCGGGGTTTGTTTTGCAGGGGATGTGGAAAGCAGATCGACCCGTTTCTTCGGCAAGATGCCCAGTTTTGCTGAACTCGCGTTCATTAGCTCGAGACCAGTGAGTACTATCGCACTGCTCACCGAGATCGATCTTGCCGGCTGGAGACAGCGATTTCTCTGGACTACCGACGCCCAGACCGGGACTTTTGCGGCCTCCGGGGACGCTTACTGGGTTGGCTCGTGGTGGGGATATGTTGGCAGACAGGGTCCTAGCTGGCGGTAACGGGTCCTCTACGATACGTGAGTGCGGTGAAGGAGGAGAAGGTAAAGGCGAAACAAACCGAACGAATCCGATGGTTGCCACCTGTTGGAGCTTTGCCTTAAAGGCGCCTGAATAGGCTGAGAGTCTATCGTGCTTTCGGACGAAAAGGACTCGGAGCGCATGCTGGAGCGTTGGCTCCTGCGGTGCGATCCCGTCAGCGAGATAACAACTCATGGGACTTGAGGCTTACCCTTGAGGGGATCCCCATAGTCCGCCTCGATTCTGTTCGCCTCCCCGACTGCCTCCCTGAGGTTGGGGTTCCGCTCGTCTCCATTCTTCGTTCCCGCCGAAAGCTCCCCATTTGGACGATTGCGCGGAGGATCCAGACGCCGCGGGCTGTTGAGCTTGGTACTCGGTATATTTTGCCTTGGCCTTTGAGAGCAGGGTATTGAACGTCTGTTTGCCCACTACGCGCCCGTCCGTCAGACTTGCCGTCGCCAAACTCGTTCAACACACCTTCCGCAAATCGCTCGAGCTTTTCCTCCACAAGCAGCATACCCGGAGGATTCTGCCCGTCTTGGTACTGCTGTTGCTGATCTCTCTGTTGCTGGTATTGTGCACCGCGCTGATCATACGAGCCCTGCTGTGGTCGTGCCGGTGCTCTTCGTACTCTCGCTTGATAGGGAAGCTCGGCCACGGGCTGAGGTGGGGGCTGTGCTCTTCGTTCTCGGTATTCCTGCTCGTCTTGGAGCTGCAACGTCCTCGCAAACTCGGCGTCGAGATCTACTTGCGACTTTTCGTAGCCACATCAGCTAGAGCTCTAGGCAGTCTCCCACACCACGTACCTCCTCCTCGTGCCGAGCTCCGGCAAGTTCATCCGGCTTGAAGTTCTCATCCGTCATTTGCAGCAAGGTCTCTATGGCTCTGTCTTGCGATCCTCCGCATGATTCCAGCACGATTTCAATGACTGAGGGCTCGACGGTAGGAAACATGAGATGCAGTTCTGTGACCTTTGGGTTGGAAGGGGGGTGGACGTGCACCGGAGGTGCTTGTTGGTAAGCGGGGGAGTCATTAATAGCAGCCGTTTCAGATGGAGGCGAAGGGAGCTGTGTAGCCTCGGTCGCCACTGGAGCGGCAGGTGAGGTAGTCGCCATGTTGATCGTGATAGACTGTAAAGAGATGGCAGCAAGACGAGTGATGGTGACGACAACGGGTGGAACGGATGGTGATTATCAGGCTCACTTCCTCGCCACCCATATGTGCGATACTTTCTTGTTTCTTTCCTTGCATTCCACATTGAATCGCCATACAATAGCCTGGTGATATCTGGCTCCTCCAGACAAGCAGTGAAGCACTACGCCCAGACTCGCTGATTCATTATGGGTAAAGCCGCAGCAGGATCCACCAAGGCGGTCGCCAACGCCATCAAGGCCAAAGGTGTGCTTTTCCCCTGGACGAGCTGTTCCACAACCAACATCTTGTACAGGTCTCGGTAGACTACGATGGTACTGTCAGATCTGCGAGAAGCAATGTCGAGACGAAAATGGTTTCCAGGCTAGTCCCCTCTATCAGATACCCGGATCCACACTCACTCCTTCTCCAGGCGCACACCAAATCCGAACCCCATTTGCGCAAGATGATGCTCCTCGGTCCCAAAGCCGGCGGTACCATTGCAGAGTTCTCTCGACAATTCCAGTACGAGTTTGTCACGTTGCTGCGAACTCGACACAACACCCAACGAGTCCGCGCGAATGCCGTCTACAACGAGTTCATCCAGGACAAACATCACGTGCACATGAATGCGACGCGGTGGGTCACGCTGAGTGGCTTCATCCAGACGCTCGGGAAAGCGGGCACCGTCAGAGTGGATGAGGACGAGAAGGGGTTATGGATCACATGGGTGGACAATACCCCAAAGACGCTGGCCAAGCAGGTTTGTGTTTTCTCGGCTCTCGGTCGGTATGATGCTTACTCGGCTGCTTGGAGTACAGGCCGCATTGCAGAAGCGTGATCGCGCAGAGATGGATGGAGAAGAACGAGAAAGACGACTACTCGACGACCAAATCGCGCGGGCAAAGGCAAACCAGGCAGAAGAAGCAGAGAGCACCGGCTTGCAAAAGGTGGAAGGGGAAAAGATCACCCTCAACTTGTTCCCCGCGGTGCCATCGGACCCGATTTCTGTCAAGAAGGAGGAAACCGACGAGACGGTCAACGGGAACCCAAAACCGGCCATCTCGTTTGGGTCAATGAATACCACGCCGTCGAATCCGCTCAAACGTCCTGCCTCGACGAATATCTTCAAACAAGCCAAGAGTGCAAAAGTCGAAGCGGAGGCACCAAAGCGGGCGTTCATGAGCGAATCGGAGAGGTTGATGAAGGAGGATCAGGCGAGGAAAGCGAGATCGTCTCAGGGCTACGGAGGGATAGGACCGAGAAGGGGCGGAAGATAGGTTGAGGTGTCGTTTGGTCTGCTGTATGATGGATTTGTTCCTCTAACTGTCACGACGGACGGTGCGTCTTGACAGTCTACGTGTATTTACAGTCGACCCTCGAGCGGAGAGGTACAAGTTGGAGGGTCAAAAATGAGTTTACTGACGATTTGCGCGTATGGAGATTTGTGACAGGCACTTGATGCCCCGTAGGTATATAAGTATAAAAGACTCTGAATCCGATACGTAGTGAAGGTGAGGCCGATATACGTTCTAGCTAGAAGAAGGGATGACGATGAAGGATGGATTCCCTGTCAAATGTCGTAGAAGATTTTGACGATCACAGTTCTTCCGCGGATCTGAAAGTGGTCATCGATATGGCAATTCAGGTCATTGACCCGGGTGCCGCATGAATAGCCTCCTTACTCAACCCGGACGGCAGCTGAGATATCGAGGACGTCGTCGTGCGGTAGCTTCATGTCTTAGGTGAGGATGTCGTTGCGCAATAAATGTATGCCTTCACTTCCCGTAGTTCCCACCGCAATCTTTGAGAGCATGTCACCAAGGCTATGGACTCTGACAGGGCCGCTATTTGGACCAACTCATGAGTTTCCGTTATACCGTCGCGGCATCCTTATCAAACCAGTACTCTGCGGCCACATTGCCACTGTCTGTGCCTGAATCCTTATCGCCGCCCTGTCTCCCTATCTGCTTTTAATAGAAGCCCATCTCGCTTGCTGTCCGCAATCCGCACCGTACTCGACTCATGATCGAACTCATCGCTCACCACTAGCGCATAGGGTGCACTAACCCCACTCCGCTCTACTTTTCTGTCGAGGTCCGACACCTCCGAAAGGACTCGGCACTCGGCTCTCGTCTCCCATCACCCGTATATCAGTTCCTCTTGGCCCTCCCTGTACTTCCGTAGACGCAATTACGACCGACGCCATGACCCTGCCGTCCATCAATCCTGCTCCTCCCAGCGCAGTGGAAGAAGTCACCGTCGTCCGACCAGCACACATTCCCGTCCTTTCGTCCGCGTTGAACCCCTCGAATCGGCCGAGATCAGATACCGTTCTCACGGCCTCCTCCTCCTCGAGCTCATCGTTCCCGAATCTGCAGACTCCGCAAAGTCCGTCCATCCTTGGCGTGCTTGGTGGCTACCATGTCTCTTCCGGCAGCATGGAGAACTGGGGAAGAAAGGATAGCTACGGCTTTGATCTCAACCAAGCAGAAAGCTGGCGAAGCGAGGTGGACACTCCGGAGTTGAACGCACAAAGCAGTTGGACCAGCGACAACGAAGGTCCAACTCATACCATTCATTCCGAGCTCGTCATTCGGACGCCTACGCCTACACCTCCAGCTCAGCTGGCTCCCGCCGAGGGCGACGAAGCCCCGTCGCTGGCTTTACCTACAGACGAGCGTTTCCTCTTGCCCGATCTCGCCCAGGCGTCTCTCCTCCCTGCAGAGAGACCCGAGTATCGACGTTCCAGGACGGCACTCGGAGCAGCGGTGCGTAAAAAGTTGGAACGATCGAGAACGTCTTTTCGGGGTTCGAGCCACGTGGAAGACACGGAGGAACAGGTCCTTCGACCCAAGAAATCCCGACTGCTGTCCCTGCTGGCCGCTCCAAGATCCAGATCAAGATCGAGATCGACCTCATCCCTCAGATCGCTGCTGTCGAATAACGCCTCGACGTCGGCTCTTCGATACGCTCCTTCGACACTGCCGTCCTCTGTCCAGGATTTATCCGATGCGATCGTTTTCGGTCCGACCACAAACAGGTCTACCGGAGCTGCGCCGCATATCGGCAGACACGACTTGTCCCTTGGCACGCCTGATCCAGTCCATTCATCTGACGGGCAGCCATCCCCGCGGCTCGGTGGCTCTGCCGTCAGAGAAGGACATGTCGCATCGGCTTCCACGCTGGTCCTAGGGACGCCAATCGTGCGGGAGGTGGTCAAGAGGGATCTCTTTGGGGAAGTATTGCCGCGGGAACTCCAGCTTCTGGTCCTCAAGACGCTTTCCGATATTCATACCGGACCAATCGTAGGACACAGCCGGTGGGAGGGCGAGAATGGTGGAAGAAGGGAGCTCTTGAAGCTCACAAGGGTATGTCTCTAGCTCCAGCTCTTCCATCGAGTCTGATGATTGCGTCAGGTATCGAAAGCGTGGAGATCGCTTTGCCTAGATGGTCAGCTTTGGCCGATGGTCCACCTCGCGCCATTTGCTGGCAAACTGCACCCAGTGACTCTTCACAAGCTGCTGTCGAATGCTCGACCCTTCATCACCTCTCTTTCTCTGCAGGGAATGGACTCGTTCTCGGGCGTGGAAATCATGAAATCTCTCCTGGCCTTTTCCCCCGAGCAAGATCTGTGCATGTCCCTTCCCAACCTAATCTCGCTCGACTTGCGCGGATGCAAGCGACTAGATTCGAGCGATCTGCTTCTCTTGCTCTCGGCCTCGCCAAACCTTACGACTGTCAATCTGAAGGGCCTGTCGGCCGTCTCGACAGCGGTCGTCGAATGCATCGCCAAGTTTGCGATCAGACTGGAAACACTCGACGTTTCGCGATGCCGGAACGTATCGCTTGGCGACCTGGTCGTTTTCCTCAAATCGCTCTCTCCCGATCAGATGCTTTCCCTCAAGTCGTTCAAGGTGGCAGGTATCAAGGGCTATGGCAGTTCTGCGTCAGATTTTCTCGAGTTGGTGGCGGAGAAGCTGGTCAACGTGGAGATCCTGGATATCGGAGGATGTGATCACGTCTTCGACACGGATTTCCATCGGTTCTACAACGTCTTGGCCAAAAGGGACCGACCGACCAAGCTCCGACACCTCGTCCTGTCGTCGTGCTCAAATCTCACGTCCACTGTGCTATTCGATCTGACGAACCAGATACCCGAAATTCGGTTTCTCGAACTGGCCAACATGTCGGACCTGTTCAGACGGCGAGAAGCGGAAGGTGAGAATGCGTTGGCGGGGTTGCTGAAGGGGTGCAAGAAACTGGAGCGATTGGATTTGGAGGGGTCTGGGCTGTATGGCTGTGTCACGGACAGGATCATGGAGATCTTGGTGGAGGAATGCAAAGGACTCGTGGAGCTACGGCTTGGATATGCGAAAGCGGTCACCCCGGAAGCGATGATCAGGTTGATCAGAGGCTGTCCGTTGTTGAAGGTTCTGGAGGTCGATGTACGTCGTTCTCGCTCCTCTTCCTCATTATTGACGTACTACCAGAATACCCAAGCGACTAATGCCGTCATGCGGGACTTTCTGAGACGACGGTCAAGCTCAATGGCCTCCATCTCATTGATCGACTGTCGCGCCGTGACGCCGCAAGCGTACAATGCGATTGCGCCGTCGACGCGGCCTCGAGCGGGCTGGCTGGGGTATCCTGCTTTGCCATTCGGATACGAGACTAGCGATCCGGTGGCGAGTGAGATTACCGCCAAGCCGGTCGTCAAGACATTTTGGAGCTGGCGGAGGGTCGGCGTTCCGCAGGGCTGGAGAGAAGAGCTGAAAAAGGCCGAAAAGAGAGAGGCGGACGAGAAGGATGGCAAGGGAAAGATCAAAGCGGACATTAAAAGAGACGAAGGTGAAGGAAGGAACAGGGATAGGTGGTGGAGACCAGAGGAGGTGGACGAGAGGGGAGTGTGTCGCATCATGTGAAAGTGGCAGATTGTAATCAGTACATGTTGTGAATGCTTTGTTTGTGCATGATAGTTGTGCTTGATTGACTGGCATGGGATGCCTGAACGTTCGTTCCCGTTTGCACGCTTCCTGCGTGGCAATTCATTACCCCAATCTGAATTATTCGAACAATTCCGCGTTGTACGTTTCCACTGGTATCCACCACTACTAGGGCAGTCACGCTCCGTTATAGGTATGGGCGAGCTGCTAGGCGGCTAGGTACAGTTCAGCCTGTTTCGACATAGGGTGCATCGCAGTTCCAGTAGTCGGTATCACCCACTCCCACCTTCCCCCAACCTAGACCGTATCCTCCAGACACAATTTCGGCATTATGTTCATTCCCATCAACTGTTGGTGTGACATCAGTATCTCTCCAGTATCATTCAGAGGTCAATTCGGAACCTACCTCTTGGATCAACAATTTCGCCGCATAAGGGATAGTCAACTTGACGATCCCCTTCCCGCTCTTGCACTTGGGACACCAGCCATTGTACCCGAGCATTCCGCAAGTCTCGCATACCTGCGTCTCGAACGCGTCGGACGAGATCATCAGTCGTTCCAGTAACAGCTGGGTCGCGCCGTATCCGATCAAACTGAGGAAGAGGAAGATCGTCAGTACCTGAAGGCAACTAACAGCGTGCAAACGGATCGACTCACCAATCTCGCTCCATCTCTCCCAGTCGCAGACCACCGTCCTTCGATCGACCCTCTGTCGGCTGACGCGTAAGGTTCGCCCGCGGACCTGTCGGTCGAGCATGCATCTTGTCCATGACCATGTGCTACGCACCCATCAGCTGAGCATTCCTCTCGGCGAAACCCGCTTGACTGACCTTCAGCTTCTGGTAATATATCGGTCCAAAGTAGACATAGGCCTCCAGGGGTTGTCCCGTGATTCCAGAGGTCAACATGTCTTTTCCGCCATACGAGAAGCCAGCCTCGATGAGGATCTTGGACATGTCGACGACTTTCGATCCTCCGAATGCAGTCTACATCACGTCGTTAGCCGTTTATCCCGCGGACGCAATGGTTCTGAAGCATACCCCATACTGCAGTTTCCCAGAAAGGACTCCTGCCTTGCCTGAAAGAAGCTCAATCATCTTCCCGACCGTCCTGGAATCACCATCTCTCATCAGCACTCATTCTTGTCCTATTTCTCGAGGCTCACATTCGCGAAGGGAAACCGTGCGGGTTCATGATGACATCGGGACAGATACCCTGGTCATTGAACGGCATGTCTTCTTGAGGAACGATCAACCCGCAGACACCTTTTTGCCCGTGTCGACTACTAAACTTGTCGCCTAGCTCCGGTCGTCGCGTCTGCCGCATCAAGAGCTTGACCACCACCCCATCTTCGCCTTCCGTCATCATGACTTTATCGACATTCGATGGCTCGGGCAATTTATGCGCGATCGGTGTCGCCTTGAACGGTTGGGTCCCTCCATTCGGTCCTCTGGTATCCGTCGGCGTCTCGCGCGAGATGAGGATATCCCCCTGGTACACTGTCGATCCCGGCGCGACCAGTCCGTCCGAGTCGATCCAAGTATACAAATCCTGCTTGGGATTCGGCTGGACGGGTACCGCCAGTCGTTCATAAGTGCCGTTGGGGAAACTTCGCATCGGGATCGTCTGCTTTTTCAAAACATGGCAACGACCGTATCCTCTATCTGTCGAGGCTCGATTCAGAATCAACGCGTCCTCGATATCGTAGCCCGAGAACGACATGACAGCGACCGTGGCGTTCTGACCCGCAGGCAGCTTATCGTAGCCGACCAGCTCGATGGTTTTCGTCTTGACCATCGGTTGTTGGGGATACGTCATGAGGTAAAGCAAGGTGTCGATGCGGTTCAGCTGGTTGTACGCGATAGCGCCGATGGCTTGTTTACCCATCGCACATTGGTAGGTGTTTCGCGGAGATTGGTTGTGATGCGGGTAGGGAATGAGTCCAGCGACAGCGCCGAGAATGGTGAAGGGCTCAATTTCCAAATGGGTCGTCGTATCCTTCATTTCGGATTCGTAACAGGCGATGTAGGTATCGTTCTCCTCGTTGACATCGAGATACTCTACCAGTCCGGCGCTCAAGAAGTGGTCGAAATTCACCTTGCCCGCCTTGAGCAGCTTCATGTGCTCGGCAGTGACCAGTGAACGCCCCTTTTCCACGATGATCATCGGTCGACAGATACGTCCACCATCTGACGCGATGTAGATCGTTCGATGGTGGTGATTGATGTAGATGGAAACGAATTCTGATGTCCTGCCTGCTCGACGAAGCTTTCTGAAAGTCGAGACGAATCTTCTTGGGGCATTCGAGACACCGATCAGGTTTCCGTTGACCTGTACGAGGTAGACTCCGGATCGGTAGAGCTCGTTCCCGGTCACCAAAGAGATGTCCTCGACACCCAGCATGAAGGCCATCTTGATCAACGGCTCCTCGGGAACATCGGTCGTGATATGCGTCATCAAGGCGAGATTCTTGACGAGACCACAAGCTTCGCCTTCCGGCGTATCGGAAGTACACAGCATCCCCCACTGGGAAGGCTGCAATGCTCGCGGTCCGGAGACCTTTCTCGTCTTCTCAAATTGCGATGATATACGCGTCATCATTCCAAGCGCGGCAATGAACGATAATCGAGACAAGACGTGCGTAACACCCGCTCGTTCTACGTGGAAACGCTTTAGGGACCAATTTCCGGTGGAGATGGATCGTGTAAAGGCGGATGTGATGGAGTCGGCCCCCTGCTTGACAAGGGTCGACGCGTCGAATGGTCCCGCTCGGTTCTTCTTGTCCAGGATCTTGTCCATTCGCTTTTTGAGTTCCGAATTGAACGTCTTGAACGAGTCCTCGAACAGTAACGATAGTAGTTGACCGGCCCTGTGATCGTCAGAGACGGTCGCTTTGTTATATTTGTTATGAACAGATCGGCTCACAATTCTAGTCTCTTGTTTCCGACATAATCTCGATCGTCCACCATGCTGGGATCCACCATCGCCATCAGAACTCGCCTAGCCATCGTTGCGAGGTAGATCGATTTGGGTCGGAAGTTCATGTCCCTGACGGGAACATGACCAAGAACCATCGCAGCAAGCGCTTGCATGGCGATATCTGACGGGGCAAGCTTGTGGGCGAAACTTCGATCTTCCTTTTCTTGGTTTGGCGATACGCGAGCGCCGATCCATTCCAGTGCTTGGCGCTTGGTGTGGATCTGCAATCTAGGGAGGCTGTCAGCGATAATTCAGACGTTTGCTAAGCGACCCACTTTGCCGCTTCCTCGAGGGAAACACCAAACGCCTCTTGAAATCTCTCGTCGGGACCACAGGTCAGTTGGAGAATCTCCTTGTCGGCAGTGCACCCCATAGCTTTGAGGGCGATGACGATTGGAATTGGCTCCTTGAACGAGTTGTGGCGTAGGTAGATTCGTTTGTTTTTGGTGATCACGTAGGTTTTGACGACTCGGTCGTGCGTGGATCTAGAGGAATTAGTCCACCTGAGATAGCACGACCTTCACAACTTACGATGTGACTTCTGCCGTGACCACGTCCTTTTTTGGATCTATCATGACGATGATTCTGTTTTTGCTCAACTGCTCTTGAACCAGGATAACCTTCTCCGTCCCCTTGACCACAAAGTAACCCCCAGGATCCATCGGACATTCGCCCATTTTGGCTAACTCCATCTCGTTCTTTCCGTGCAGGTGACAGAGATCACTCCGCAGCATGATGGGCAGTTGACCGATGTGAACACCAGGTAAACGCTTGACTCGGTCTTCGTGCGAGTATTCGATGTCGACGTAGATTCCTCCTGAATACGTCGAATCGGTAAGTCGACACTCCATCGGCGTCAATTTGGCGTTCGCATGATTCACATCGGTACGTGAGGGTTGTCCGATGCGGATGTCGGTGTACTTGATGAAGTAATAGGGGTCGATGTCGGAGACTACTTGATTGTTGGCATTTAGGATCGCCTTGATGTCGACGTTGACAAAGTAATTGAAGGAATCCAGATGCTGCTTGACGAGCCCCTTGACTTTCAAGAATGCCGGTAACAGTTCCCATTTTTCCTGCTTCCAATCAGTACCTCGACGCGGGCTGCCTTGGCCACCTGATGCTGACCTCGACACTTTTGACTCCTCGGGCATACCAATCTGCGCCCTTCTTCCCGTGCGACTGCTTCATCAATTCTGCCCATTCTGCGTCCCCATCCTGGGTATTTGCGGCTGGAGCATTGGGATTTACGGTCCTCAGCGGCTGCTTCCCTTTGCGAGCGGCCGCGACCGTGATCTTGGGCTTGACATCCGTTGTCGTTGCCGCTGGTCGTCGAACCCGGGAAGTCGATGCAGCCGGTTGTTTGGCCGTCGATGAGGATGCTTGTCTTGGCTTTGCAGCTGGCTTTGTCGACGGTGCTGGGGGCATGCTGTGATGGTTTGTGTTGTAATCTGATTGGGACAGTCCGGTAGTAGGTGCGAATCCAAGATTTCTGGTTCCTCTACTGTAGCCCCCGTGGGATAACTGCTTACCTAATAGCCCAAGAGACGCCTCGTGCCTTGATCTCACGTGGCAAAGTGGCTTCCGCCGCACCGGTTGGCCGAGGCTATGCAACCGCGCCTTGATCCATCTCGCTCCCTTGTCCTCTCTCACCAGTGATAGATTACTCGTAGATACAGTACTCATAGATAGACCACACACAGGACATTAGAAGCTTCAGGAATCATGGACAACACCCCCAGGCAGTATTTTCAGGCTCCCAACAACGCCTAGTACGTCCGTGCCTCCATCTCTCCCACCTTCCTGTGCACACAGGGGCATGGGCGCATGGCGAGTCCTTGTTGTTCTCTTGTTGACCCTCCACTCGCAGCGTACTCCAGAAACCATGGACATTTGTCAAGGAGCTCGGTCAAGGAGCATATGGTTGTGTCTCATCCGCTAGGAACCTCCAAACCGGCGAAACCTGTGCTGTCAAGAAGGTGACCAACGTTTTCACGAAACAGGTCTGTCGGGTAGTGGAGCCATTGATAAGAGTACATCGCTGATATCCGACGTAGATCTTGACAAAACGATGTCTAAGGGAGTTACGGCTGCTACATCATTTCAGAGGCCACAAGAATGCAAGTCCCACTTCTGAACTGTCTGTCCATACTGATTATAGCTTGACTTTACCCCTTGCCCTTCTCCCGTCCATCTCCCGTATGATACTTTGCACATGATTTCCGCAACTGCGCTCCTTCGGTGCCCATACCAACAGATCACTTCGTAAGTGAATCAATCATCTCCAAGCCTGAAACATGGCATCAAACACTAATCCCCCTGCAGTCTCATGGACATGGACATTGTTTTCGATCCGCCGGGATCTCAACTCTTCCACGAGGTTTACCTCTATGAAGAGCTCATGGAGGCGGACTTGCACGCCATCGTATGCCTGATCCGTCGGTCTAGATCGGATCTCTAGCTCACAATCCACTCAGATTCGTTCAGGCCAACCTCTCTCCGACGCGCATTTCCAGTCTTTCCTCTATCAGACTTTGTGTGGACTGAAAGTGAGTTCCAGCAATGGAATTCATCTTCCAATCTGACTGGCCGCAGTACATCCATTCGGCAAATGTTCTTCACCGAGACCTGAAACCCGGAAACCTGCTGGTCAATGCAGATTGCGAACTAAAGATCTGCGATTTCGGTCTGGCTAGAGGGTTTCAACCTGGCGCAGTGCAAACAGAACAAGGCAAAGCGGGGTTCATGACTGAATGTACGAGCTCTGTTTGTTCTACTGCGAAGAGAGGTTGACCTATTCAGATGTGGCGACGAGATGGTATAGAGCGCCAGAGATTATGTTGAGTTTTGCAAACTATGTGAGCCGACCTTTCTCAGTTTTATCACGTAAAGTCTGATCTGATGAGATCTCTACAGACGTCAAGCAGTAAGTACTTTTGATGGGTAACTGTTTGAGGACGACTGACTATCTCCAGTCGACATGTGGTCGGTTGGATGTATTCTCGCCGAACTTCTCGGTGGAAAGCCCATCTTCAAGGGCGAAGACTACGTCGACCAGCTAAACAAAATCCTGAACTATCTGGGAACTCCTACGGAAGATACTTTGAGGAGAGTAGGATCCCCCCGCGCCCAGGAGTCAGTCGCTATGTCAACCTAGGGGCGAGACTGACGAGCAATTTAGCTATATACGGTCCCTTCCGATCAAACCCAAGGTCCAGTTCGCAAAGCTATATCCTCAAGCATCACCGCTCGCTGTAGATCTCTTGACGAAACTATTATCGTTTGACCCTGCAAAGAGGATCGGCTGTGAAGAAGCGCTCGAGCATCCCTAGTGAGCCCCTGAAGTGACTCAATATTTCATGCTCAACGGAAACATAGCCTTTCGGTTTGGCACGATCCCGCCGATGAGCCTTCATGTGAAGTGGTAAGTTCGCTTACCGTTGTCACCACGCGACTAGACTGACCCGCCTTACAAAGCCGTTCGACTTCAGCTTTGAGCAAGAGGACTCGCAAAAGGGGATGAGGGATCTGATCGCTGATGAAGTGGGTTCACTCAGATTCCACTATGGTGGCCGATGCTGACTCCGGCAGGTCAAATCGTTCCGCTACCTGGTCCGTCACCAGGCTCCGCCGCCGCAGACTAATCCGGCGCGTAAAGACTCGCACGAGCTTCCTCCCGCACCTCCAGCGCCGGCCGCTCCTGGTGTTGGGGTGGGACCCGCCTTTTCGGGGGAGAGTGGGAATCCGGGAATTGATCTCGATGAACACCCCGGTTCGGCCTTGGAGAGGCAATTGGGAGGGAGGATCTAGCGGAAGGGATGCATGTGGAGATTAATTGGACTGATAGGACAATCGGTGATCAGAAATGTATATCCTAGTAGACGACGCAGCATGTATAGCAGTCTGATTTGCACTCTTTCCGTTTTTTCGCCTAGGCGACGTAGCGATGGCTTTCTGGGGTGTACGACTCGGCGCTTGATGGAGCCGTGCTGCTGCAGAGAGGCGGGTGCCGGTAGCGGCCCCCAACAGCTGAATCAATGACGATTCCACTTTTGAACAGTCGTATCAATGATCTGTATGCATATGAATGTCGACTCCCGTGTCTTTCTGTAAAATCTAACTCCAAACATCCGTCATTAATCTCTGAGACATCTCGTCAGCAGTCCATCCTCTATACGGACCCGAATATACGCGACTCACGTTCCTCTCCTTGAGCAGCTTGAGCTCCTTGAGACCTTCCACCTCGGGCTTCCCACCCTTTGCGTCCGCCAGCATCTGGACCAGCTTTTCCTCGACGGCCTTGGACATGGTCTTTGCGTCTCCGCAGATGTAGATGTAGGCGCGCTTTTCGAGGATCAGCGGCGCAATCTCGGCGCGGAGGTCCCACAGCTGGTCCTGGACGTAGATTTTGCCTGGAAGACGTCAGTCAGTGCCGGTCTCCAACGGTACAGTGTGCGAGCGAGGAAGCCACTCACTGCCATCGGATTTGCGGTCGGGCCCTCTGCTGAACGCCGTGTGCATCTGGAAGTTACCCTTGAGCTCCTCGGCGTACTGCGGCCACTCGTCGCGGTACAAGAAATCTTGGTCGGCATCGCGGCATCCGTAGAACAGATGCATCGGCGCCCAATCCTTCAGCGCGTCGGGCCCGGATTTATCGATGGCCTTGCGTGCGAGGGCAACTCGTTCCTGCACAAACCCTCTGAACGGTGCGACGCCCTGTAATGAATGGGTCAGCATGCAGCGGGCGGGGATAGCAGTCGGAAACGGGACGTACGGTTCCGGGGCCGATCATGATGATGGGGACTTTTGGACTGGTCGGTAACCTGAACGTGCTGCGACGGACGTGGATGGGAACCTTGTAGACGTTTTCCCGGACATAGGTGTTTCGCGGTCCGGCAAGCTTGTAGCTCGGCAGCTTGGCCATCTTGACCGCGCTCGGCTGTCCCTCGGCCATGCCGTCCATCAGGGCGATTTCGTTCAGCTTTGCCATCTTGACGTTGAGAATAAAGTTTGTGCCAAGGCCGAAAATCCACCTCGGTTCGTGCTTGTGCGCAGGCGAGGGTTGCGATTGGTATTTCAGGACAACGGCGGTGACGTGAATGGCGGACGGGTAGAATTTCGAGGACGACGAGATCGAGTAGTATCGGGGCTGAAGTCGGGGGATGGACGAGACGATGCGGTCGAATGGGATGGCCCAGACCGTCGAGTCAAAGGGCTGGTCTGCCGAGTCACCGACGGCAGCTTGCAAGACTTCGCCGAGTTTGAGCGCCGGGCCATCAATCTCCTTTTGGTACAGGTCCTTGTCGCCTCCCCATGCCGCCAGCTTCTGAGCCGCTTCCTCGTTCGGCGCGTACCTCGACAGAAACGCGATCGTCTGTCGGGAAGCGACGGCCGAGATGTCGAGGTAATGTCGGAAGACGGCATCGTAGGTGGCCGGGGTAGGGAAGGGGACTTTGGCGAGTGCGGGATCGAGTGACTCGATCGAGATGATGGCGTGTCGTCGTTCGGGAGACAAGAGTCCGAGCACCGAGAGCATGCGGTCGACCTCGACGTCCGGGTTGGAGGGCCACACGCCGACGTGGTCTCCATGCTGGTAGGTCATCCCGGAACCCGTGATGTCGAATTCGACGTGAACACAATTTCGGTCTCCCCCGACGGTAAACAGTTCCTTGGCCACCATCACTGGAGCAGGGTACGGGTTCTTGGCATCGTATGACCCCACGGGCGTACTCGTTCCAGAGGTCGAGGCAATCAGCGCCCGAGGTGACAGTTCGCCATGGTAGACCTTCTCGATCGGGGGGTTGACTTCCGTCACCACGAAATCGGCGACATCGCCCGCCCC
The DNA here is from genome assembly GCA_035521475.1 of Tremellales sp. Uapishka_1. Taxonomy (NCBI): domain Eukaryota; kingdom Fungi; phylum Basidiomycota; class Tremellomycetes; order Tremellales; species Tremellales sp. Uapishka_1. The sequence continues at coordinate 31,270 of JASZXS010000089.1, read as the reverse complement.
GCCTTCCTCGACGCCCATCTCCTTGGAGAACGTCTCCCACATCCCATCCTTCCATCCCAGGTAGTCTTCCTCCATCGACTTGTCGTCATCGCCCTCGCCTCGCTCGCCCACGCGTTTCGCTCCGAGCGCCGACAATCGATTATCGATCTTGCGTGCAACCTCGTTGTAGTACTCGTAGGTCTTATTGCCGAGGCCAAAGACCACATAGCGGAGGTTCTCGAGCGTGTTGCCGCCCAGCGAGAACTCGACGCTGTCCTCCATCAGAAACTCCATGAGCGCCGTCGCATTGTCGGTCGGCTCGCCCTCGCCATACGTGGCCACGACGAAAAAGACGACATTCTCCGCGGGGACCGTGTCGAGGTTGGCAAACTCGTACTCTTCGGGATCGCAGACCAAGGACGACAACCCGAACCGCGATTTGGCCTCCTTGGCTAATCGGATAGCGTATTCTTCAGCGGTGCCAGTTTGCGAGCCATAAAACATGACACAGCGTTTGCCCTGATGCTCACTCAGCGTGACGATCCAGTCAGTGGAACGAGTCTGCTCACAGCTCGCTGCATCTTGTCCACGAAATCCCTCGTGTCTCCCTCATCAGCTCCTCCATGTCCAGAGGTCCGAGCACCGAGCGCGACTTTGTCCGGTTTGACACCGATGAAGGGTAAGCTGTCGCGAAAGTAGTAGGCGAGGGGTAAGACTATCGTGAGCGCAATGATGAGGATATCGATCGGAGCTGGCATCTTGTTTGGGGTATAATCCACGGAGGGAGAAGGGAGGAATAGATGACAAGTCAACAACACAAAGACAAAAAACATCGGCCGATCCTGGCAGTCCGAGTGGCGGTAGTGGCGAATTGGACACCGCCTGCATGGAACGACCCAAGGATTTTTAAACCGATGGGACGATCCTTCCCAATGGCGGGTCGAAGGAAAAGCATGTAGCGTGGTAGAGTACAATGTCAAATATGCGGGATCTTTTAGGCCAGAGAAGGATGATCAATCAGATGACCGGTCACAACATCCCTCTCGTCCCGACCTTCTCTCCTACCAGCCAAGACGAGCTTTCTTCTCGCGAGACGACCCTCAATTATCTTGAGACCCTCGGATTGGGGTCTCGGTCGCACGACCTGTATTCGACTGCAGGTCCATCAACGGTGTGATCCAGATCACAACCAGACACAGAAACTACCTTTCAGCATCAATGTATCGATCCGTCTCGTCCTGTACCTCATCAGCTCAGCTAGCTGCTTTGTCAAACCGCACGGAACTACGTACAATGATCTCCTTCCCAATCAGTTCCTGGGAAGATAAAGCATGAATCAGCAATGTGCGGGATTCCATACAAGTCACCCACCTCGACAACGTCCTCCAGTGTGACAACACCCATAGCGCCTTCTCCTTTTCCCGGAGTGGCAGAAACGAGCAGAATGTGACTCCGGCCTGTTTGAAAGCTGAGGAATGGTTGGTCAGCACCATCTCGATGTGAACGACTACAGCTCACTAAGCCATAGCTGATGAAGTTGTTAGCGCGTCGGTATACCCTATGTCCAAGACATACCTTCCAGCAGACTGAGGTCTGGAGGGCATTGGGGTAGAATCTGAGTGATCAAGGTGGACGCCGGTCGGAGATCGGTAGGATCGTAGCCGACCAACCCTCTTATGCTGCATAATATCAGCTTTGCTCGAAGTCGATACCGATTGAGAGCGACGGACGTAATGCATCCCCTAAGATGGTAGTTTTGAGTTGGAAGTACTGCGGTATGGTGTGAATAACTCACAGGAAAGCTTTCGAATTGGTATGCTCGTGCACCGGTATCCTACTGAATCCCTTGTGCAAGATCTAAGCGGGTGAGTTTTAAGTGATTAGCAGAGGTCTTCTTCGTCGACGCGGCAATTACACCGACTTCGGCAACAATCTCTTCGTCCTGCGGGTCCGATCAGAAGAGCGTCGTTCGCGGTGGCCGGGAAAGATGTACGTACCATGATCTTCTCCGCCGACAGCACGTATACATTTTCGTTCTTGGTCTGATTCCCCGACCATGCATCAGCCAAAACAGCCTTGCACCAAGACATCTGCGAACGCACCATGATATCCTTCACGGTTTTCCCCGAAAACTCCAGCACGCTACCCAAGATTGCAACTTCCTCCTCTCCCAATTGATCCTCTACTCCCAGCGAAACAAACGTCTTTAGCTCGGCCTTGCGATATGTAGTTCCAGCATCGTGTTGACCGAGGAAGTAATCAAGGACCTAGAGAAAGGATGGATGAGACGGAAAAGCGGGTGGTGAGCGAGGAAAACAAGTACCATCCCTATGGGTTTCGCTATAGGATACATGATGATCACCAAGACTCGGACTAAGGGAGCGAAACCCGCTCCAATCGCGAGTCCGAAGCGGTTACATATGGCTATGCAGGAATTAGCGGAGGGGTTGATACGGCAGAGGCTAGGTTTACATTGGGGTATTATTCTATGTGGTAGATCAGCAATGACGCGAGGATAATATATATGACTGACTCTGGGTGGGCAGCATGAATCAGATGAATCTTCAGCTTGATCAAGAGGTGTCTTCTCACCGCCAAATATCACCTAGATGGTTGAGCCGTCAGCTCTTCTCACGTGAACTCCGTTTGGCAGTAGACTCGCGATCAGAAAAGTACTGCCTAGTACTGCTGCCCAACCTCCTCCAATCTGAAAGCTTGATGAGTTGGGTTTGACGTGATGTGGGAAGGGGCACCAGTCTTACAATTGAATCCAAGAATATCGGTAGAGAGGCATTGACGAGCGTGTTGCCTGGTCTAAGATTCCAGCCCTCGACTTACGGCTCTTCTGTGGAAGCTCACCAAGAAGTAAAACCACTAGCATGGTATGCCGACCCGAGTTGAGCAAGGCGAGGACCTTGGGAGCCTGCCGCCGTTCCGCTGGTGTTCCAGCTATGGACAGGACCTGGAGGTTGACCTGTATTGTTCTCTCTCAGCGCGATATCGGGTAGGCGATTGACTGACACACATTATCGAGACCTAGGGGGAGATCAGCTTTCTTCCTTAGAATCGTCTCTTCGACTCACCCATGAGGCCGAGTGTCAAGCCTGCGAAGACACCTCCAAACAAGACCAAGACGACGATGACGAGCAAGAACCAAGCGAATTGCGGATCCTGGGGCCGGACATGGACGTGCTGGGACGCTTTGGCTGCTGTTGTCAAAGTCATGTCGATGGCCATTGCATCCATGCTTTTCGTAAAATCAAGATAAGTAAATACTTTTGACACCTACAGAACGTAAATAGGGATCTGTCCACGTGCGTCGTTCCTGGGACTGGTATCTCGATAGGACGGCAGAAGAGAGATACCACAAGGAGAAAAACAAACTGCGCTCCATCGATGTGTAGGGCTTCCTGTGTTAACATCCACCTCGCGAGAGCACAAAGGGCCATCGGAGCCTGAATCAAGCTGATCATGTGCAGACCGGCGTGGAAGTACAACCAGCCACCCGGGAAGGGGAACGCGAACCTATCGTCTAAACAGGTCTTCATGTGTCGTGACGAACTGAAATAATAGACATCGCCTCTTCCATCTCACACTATGCATGCAACTCTCCCCTTGATTTCGTATCGTTATCGTCAACTCATTTCCTCAGATCCACAGTGTCGGGGGTTTCGGAGTTGCTTCCTTGGCTGGCGTGCCACTGGTACTGAAAGATCATCAGTTGTTCCACTAGTCAGGCGGACGTACGTCAGGCAGCCCAAGGAACGATTTTACCTTCGAACGAACCTGAAGAAGCACATGTCAGTTGTGGCAGACCGCTTGTTGACGGGACAAGCGTACAGTGGGGCTGTTGTTGAGGAAATTCTCGACCTTCGGGTCGGTCTTCTTGGGGGCACGACTAGTTGAAGAGGATGAGTGGCTAGCCGTTGCGGTGGGTGAAGTGCTGGATGATGAGGGCATTGTGATATAAGCTTGATCGGTGGGTCGAATTTGTGGGATTTGCGAAAAGCATTATGACCGCTTCTACCTCTATATTTATGGTGGTAACGGAGATCGATGGAAGGCTTGCGCCTTCCTCGAGCTGAAACGCGAGCGGAGAGACCCAATAATTAACGACAGTACCTTTGTTCAGCTCGATCTAATCAACTTTTGTACTCGGAATTGCGGACGCACATTGCGGTCAGCTTTCCACACTCCGGCGACCACAACGGTTCCACAATGGTTGTAAAGTCGCCTTCCGACGAAGGCGTGTAGAGTTTGCGCTAGCAGTGCGATCGTCCACGATGGGCACAAAGTTGCGTCGGCGATAGCCATGGGAGTAAGCGACTTTCCTGGTCCGTCAATAATCCACACCTGTAGGTCTGAAAGAGACTAATGCATGATACGGACAGAGACGCGGTCTTCTTGCCCAAATCGAGGCGGGAAAGCAGCAAACACAAGGTTCATAACGGGTCGTCACGCTACAACACTCTATCAGACAATCAAGCCGTACCTGCCAGCCTCTCTAAACCACCCTCGAGATTCCCATTCCCCATCGCCTTCGCCATATCCACCAGCTGCTCGGTCTGCTCCTCCAAGCCGGTCTGTCCAGCATTGGAAATGGCTTCCCGTAATGTGACGCCGAGGTCTTGCTGAATAGTCTGCGAAACGAGGGTACGCGTCGATGAGGCAGAGGTGGAAGTGAGCGATGGGGCGGTAGAGGTCGCGATCGACGACGTGGCGAGGGTGGAAGTAGATGTTGATAGGGTAGTTGGGGCTGAAGGCGGAGGGAGATGGAGCAGCGAAGATTCTGCAGGACAGCAGCTGTCAGCTGAACGCCACTTTACACCTCGTCCCCGCTACTCACCACCTAGACTCTCCTTGACGCTCATCTCTACCGCATGTCTCACTCCAACAGGGTTTATCATCTCCATCCCGGCCGTTCGTCCCGCCGCTCCTAGCTCTGCAACGGCGGACGCCCGAGCAGTGATAGCTATCTCGGAAGTGATCACGGCCGCTTCTTTGCGCGCGGTAGCCATCATCGTTTGCCTTGTCGAGTAGGGGGATGAGATGATCACCGATACTTGATGCAATTAATGGTACTCGGTGGCAAATGCCCGTGACGTCAACGGAGGCATTTTTGTTTTCTTTCCATACTTATCTCAGATTATCCCATGGCCTGCGACGGAGATGGTCATTATTGATTGACTTCTTGGATATCCACCCAAGACATCGCAGCTTGCACGCCCCATGTCGAGCTCTGCCTGGCCACCTCAGCTCAAGTCAGTCACCCTGTGATGGAGGCGTCTTTCTGCGCTGATTCCGACGCAGAACGTGGGTGCAGGACTGCCTATCTCGCGCTACCTCCTCAAACAAAGCAGCTGTCAGCGCGGAACTCAAATCAGTAAGCTTGCTTGGTCCCTCTTGTGCAAATGAACCCGACGTGAATGCTCACTGCGACTTCCAGATCCTGTTCAAAGCTCACGCAGATGGTACGGTCAACACCACCGACTGGAATACCGTTCAACTGGAAGCGTTAGTCATTTCTACTGCACCGGCATCCGTACTCATCCTCCTGGCCAGACTGCGTGCTCAGACAGCGCGGCAGACATTTACCCCTATCTCAGTAGGGACGGTTGCGCCACCTCCGCGACCCATAATACCGACCTCTCGACCCAATCTCAATGGCTCGGAAGATGGGTGGGACAATGGCTCGGCCAAGGAGTCGGCAAAGTCCAAGAAGAAGCGAAAGAAGTGAGCTTCCCATTGTATCGATGTCCTAGCTGAACGCAACCGCTGCAGGAACGAAGCTGCCACAAAGGCCTTCCCTACACCATACCACTTTGTATCAGACACCGAGCAAGCTGCGGCTCTTGCCCGTCGCGCCGCTCGTTTTCAGCAACCTTCCGCTGTTGCATCGTCGTCAAACTCTGTTGGCGGGGTGGATCGGTGGTTTGCAGATGACGGCGAGGAGGGTGCCGGTGGCAGTCTGGGAGCAAGACTAGGCGGCTTCGAAGGGGGAATGGTACCTGCGCAGGTCGGCAGGAAAAGGATGAAAGGCAAGGGCGGTCTAGGGTATGGTGGAGAGGAGGTCATGGAAGTAGATCCTGTATGTCTTCCGCCGCAAGGGAGAGTGGCCAAGCTGATGCAGGCAGAACGTAATGGACTGGGATAAACATACCATCAAAGGAACCTGTACGAAGCTGGAGAAGTCGTATCTGCGGCTGACGTCGGTGAGTATCCATGAAAGACGTTGCGTTTCCAACAGTGAGATGCTATGCTCACACTTTCCCCCTCAGGAACCATCACCCGCTGACATCCGACCCTTGCATATCCTTCAAGAATCGCTTGTACTCATCAAGCAAAAGTGGAAATCCGAGCACAAATACAATTATGCGCTGGACCAGCTCAAGAGCATGCGGCAAGATCTAACAGTACGTCCGGTCACATCACTCCTGAACAGGAGCTGCTCCATTTGCTGATTGTATTTTTTTCAGGTGCAGCGCATCAAGAATGATTTTACGGTACAAGTATACGAGATACACGCTAGGATAGCGCTGGAAGCGGTGAGGGGCTCGCGTTCAGTGTGATAATTTGCTGACGCCAGTGCTAGAGAGATTTGGGAGAGTATAATCAATGCCAGTCAATGCTACGTCATCTTTACGAGCTTGGAATCAAAGGACACCCCGAAGAATTCTTATCTTACAGAATCATATATCTACTGCATACCAGGAATCGAAGTGGTCCGTCTCTTAATAATCTCGTCTGGCAGTTCTGACAGGTCGTAGACATGGCTACGCTATTGGCTCAACTCACCCCGAAAGAAAAGTCTGATCCCGGCGTCCACCATGCGCTGCAAGTCCACGCATCGCTGGCAACATCTAATTATGTCCGATTTTTCCGCCTGTTCGAGTCGGCTCCCAATATGAGCGGTTACATCATGGATCACTTTGTGGAACGAGAACGGATGACGGCACTCACCACCATGTCCAAGTCGTGCGTCCTGCCACAGTGACCCGGACTGATATCTCTAGGTACATGTCCCTCAGCCTACCCTTCATCACATCCACCCTCGCTTTCGACTCTGACGAAGAAACTGATTCATTCCTATCCCAACACTCTGCCGCCGTCTATCTCCTCCCTGAACCGGCGAAACAGCCCAATACGACCAGTCATTGGCGTCCGGTCAAAGCGGTTAAACTGCCACCACTAGCGGAACGCGTATGGGACTGCAGAAGAGCACATCAGGCATGTGCTGGCGGCGTGGAGAAGTACCGCGTGGTCGACTTAAAGGGCCAGGTGGACTCGGCCACTTGAAGGTAAACTCCGATTCGACCGCTAATTTCAGGTAAGAACGTTCCTCGTCCTTCTTCCTCTGCCCGCGGATGTCTCCCCTTCGCATCCCATCGCCATCAGTCCTTGCATAGCCCTCCGCTCGAGTGCATCTCCCGCATTGTCGTGACTCGTTATCAAGATCATGCATGATGTCTATGATTTACTATACTTGCTGCCTAGTGTGAATGACTTGATTACTTTTCTTGACTTCTCACCTACTGCTCCTCCTCCCGATCCCGCAGTCCTGCTTGCGCAGCCTGCCTCTCAACCTACAAATACAGTTGTACAACATGAGATCCTCCTCTTATATTACTTCAGCTCTTTTCCCTCGCTGCTTTCTAACGTCAAAGAGAAGCCCTGGAAGTAATGCCATGAGTCGGTGCTCGCATTAGTCATCGCAACTCACTAGACCATTCCCATCCACCTCGGCCAACCCGACTTCCGACAGCGGTACGACGTTGTCTCGCCGACGGAGGGGATCGACCCAGCGCCGCAAGGAGCGTTTCGACGACAGGATAAGCGTAAACAGCATTGATACGAAGAAGATGACGATGGTAACCCGGAGGGCGTATCGAGGATTCGTTGGTCGGGACATGTCGATTTTGTAGACGATGGGTGGATAGATGGCGCCGCCGACGATAGCGGTGATGAGAGCGGTGGAGGCGAGCTTCGTGCGGGACCCTTGGCCACGGAGGACGATGGCGAAAAGGGCAGGGAAGGTTGGCGCCTCGAAGAAGGTGACGAGGAGGAGGCATGCCAGCGCGCCCGAAGAGGGCGGTAACAGCATGGCGAGGAGGGTGGTGATGGCACTTCCGGCAAAGCAGCCCGCCAGGATGAGTCGCGGGCGGACCCCGCCCCATGCGAGACCGGCTGCAAAGAACCGTGCGACAGCAAAGACGGCGTGGTAGATTGCCTTGTCCCAAAAGGCGTTCGAGCCCGGTTTGATCGCCGCCACCAATTGCGTCCAGCTTCCGCTGATGTCTTCTTGAGCGCCGACGACCAAGGTCATGGTGGCGATACCGAGGACGAGGACGAGAGTACCGGTGGGTATCCCCAGAGTTTTTTCGTCGCCGACGATCCCGACGAGGTCAAAGCGGCGGCGGGTGGCTTCCTGCAGGTCCTCGGCCGATGCCTCGCCGAGGGGGAAGTAGAAGAACACGGTCGAGAGAAAGACGACAAACATCGCCACGGCAAGGTAGCACCACTGGACATCATAGAGCGAGACGCGACTGTTGACGTGGCGGAAGAGCGCCTTTTCCGCAATGATGGACGACAGGAGGGTCCCGATCGCTTGAACACCTTGCGCAAAGAGTAGCCGGGCTTCGCAGTACTCGCCCGGTCCGGCGATGGCGATGAAGGGGTTGGCAGCGACTTCGAGACACGCCAAGCCGATCGCCGTGATGATGTTGGCAAAGACGAACCCGGGGTACGACATCAGGACGGCCGAGGGCCAGAATGAGATGCAGCCGACGGAAAGGACAAAGAGCCCAGTGATGAAGGTCGCCTTGAACCCGAATCGGGTGAGCACATAGTAGCCTATCGTCGGGCTGCCGATAAAGTATCCAAGCCAGTAACTCGAGTTGAGGGCGATCGCTCGTCCGCCGTCAAAGCCGAGTATCGGCTGGATTTGCCCATTCAACGTTCCGATCAAGCCGTACGCAAAGCCCCACAGGAAGAACAGGATGGTCACTGCGATGTCAGCGAGACCTACGAGGGGGCTGCTTACCGAATAGTACCGGCCAGAGAGATTCCTTGTTGCTCAACTCGGTCAGGGGCTTGTGGCCCGTCATATTGACGAAATCGGTAAATTTCTTGGTGGTGTGTTGGGTAGAGGGAGAGTCCGAGCCAAAAGGCCGCCTGAACGAGCGTATCGAGAGATGGCGAGATATATTTCGCGTCGCCGGAGGTTCGGCGAGCAGCTGGGGCGCTGCGGATTCGGGCGGGCCGTTCGAGAAGAACTGAAAGATATCCAGACCGTCCTCGTCGTTCTCGGGAGGCGAAAGGATACTCTGGATGGGCATGTCAGGCGATTGCGGCTGGATGTCGGCCGCCATGATCTTTTGGCTCTGTTGTTGCGACCGTGACCGCGAGTGCGAGCCCCTTCCATGAGCATACAACAGCGCCGGAATCACCTTCATGACCAAGGGTTTCATGACCAGGACGGAGCAGCAGACCAACCCGGCATTGACCTCCACCGACGACCACATCAGACCGAAACTGACGTGATAGATAGCGTTGGGGCGTGTGTTTGTATTTGTCCCGTTTTCCAGGGCTTCCTTCAGGGCATCTTGAAGATAGACGACTCGGACGACATCCACAACGGTGACAAAGCCGCCCACCACGAACGTTGCGACCAGAACAACCTTTTGTCGAAACTCGAGGCGCAAGGAGGTGAGGATGGGGAGCGGGAGCACGAGGATGGCGAGATCTGTCGCGATATTGATGGGTGCGGCCGCGAGAAAGATGGTCAACGTATCGAGGCACTGGCCACTCTCGTGAGTGAAGGCGGCGCGGATAGGGTGACAGCGGAAAATGTTTAAAAAGGTCAGGACCGTGCCGGCTATGTTGACAATGAGGAGGGTAGCGATGGAAGCGTGTCGAAGGAACGGGTGCGCGACCGCCATGCGGATGTAGAGGATGAGGATGGCCGTCTTGGTGAGCATCAAGCTCGGGTTGTACAACACTGTAAAGCCGTAGATGTACGACTTGAGAGGGACCTCCCATTGAGGCAGAATGTCTAATAGATCCTCCCTGCTCAGCATTCATGTCGCTTAGGAACAAACCATGCACGCACCGGCATCCTTGAGCCCAAGTCCATACTTCGTGGCTCCCATGACGGTGGCCGCGAGTGCGACCGCCAAGGCCCATGCGGAAATCGTAAACCAGTCATCCAAGTCCGTGCGGCGAGTGACACCCCATTTCGAGATCATTCGCAACAACACGAACACGGTGGCAATGATGGCCGTGACGAGCGTCACCGTGAACGCAGCCGGTCCTCGATCAGTATAATCGAGCATTGTATCAGGCGCGGTCCATATTTTCGGGGCGAGTCGGATCTCATTCAGTCGTCTTCCGAGACATGGTAATGGGCAAACTTGTTGTCGTCGGATGGGAGATGCGATCGCCGCCAATTACACTCTGGCGGCCGGTGACCCCGCAAAAACGAAAGGGCAGCTCCCTACGGCGTCGCACGCTGCGCAGTAGTTCCGACATTCCCCGTTTGTCACCTTCTACAGCCGAACCCTGAAATGCAAGGCCAATGTCCATAAGTGGGAATCCTGCGGTGCTCCTTCGCGGCCGAGGGGACCCCGAGTCATCTTGAAGCCTCGACCTCGAGAAAGCCTCCCCTGCTCTCCTCGCTTACCAAAGCCGAGGATATAGAGCAGCAGTCAAAAGAGGGGACTTCGGGGCCCTGCTGAGCCACCACTCCAACAGCAATACCGGCCGCGTGCTTTTACTGTCTATCCGCATCCGGGAACTCGAAAAAATGGTTGTGTAGGAAGGCTGAGCGGTACCGAAGAGCGCCGTTGCTCGTAATTTGCCCAAGGAAACATAAGACACCTTGGACGCTCGCCATGCCCACGATGTCGACCATGTTGTATATGTAGTCGCATAGTGGCTGTATAGACGCCTCTCCCGTAGTCCCAAATCAAATCCAAATCAAAGTGCTCGCAAGATATAGCTTCCTTATCCGATGAAACCCCACACATCTACTCTTCCTTTTTTATAGCCCCGAGTGATATCTCTACCACACTAGACGATGTCTAGTGGAGGAACCGGAAGTCCAATCTGAATACCACCAGTCAGTCGACACTCGTGTACCCTTGCACACCACCACTCACCGCTTGTTGCCTTCGTCCTTGGTCGTTCTGATGTATTCATCCTTTTGCTCGACGGTCCAAGAGCTCCAGATCTTCTCTCGCCTCCTGTTCTTGAGAACAAAGTACGCCTTGGCGATCCAGAAAAGGGCGAGATTCGCGCAAACAATGCCGATGAGGACTCGATTACCCTTGTGGTAGTGGGGGGCGTCACCTGCGTGCAGCCGTCAGCGCTGGGTTGGATGCAAGAGGGAGAAGGGTACTCACTGGTGTGGTATACGTTACTAGCAATCAATGAACCGGACTGGACGGCCATGTTGTAGACCGAGCTCGCGACTGTTCGCGTACGGACGGTGCCCGCGTTCTACAGGGGGCTCAGCGGTGCTCTATGTGCGTCATCATGCCAAAGACACTGACCATGCTGTTCATGGAGACCAAGATAGGATGCGCATAAGGGTAACCGATGAACAAGGTCAAGATCGCCCATTTGGTCCATTTGCCCGTGCTGTCCGGGATCGTGACCAGGACAATCAGGAAGATCAACTGCCACCACGAGCCGATCGAGGCGACCAGCGTCCTCTCCTTGACCTTTTTGCTGGTGAAGGCGAGCGCCAAGTTGTTGGTCATGACCAGGACATAACTGGGGATGACGAGCAAGTTGGTGTGAAACGTGTTGAAACCCCTGGTCTGGGTCAGTTTGCGTCCCGCTTCTTCACTTAACAACCTACAGAGACTTGAGAGTCAGGGTGAAGTAGGCATTGACCGTAGCGGGGGCGAGGAAAGTGGTGAGTCCGAGCTATTTTGTGTGAGATGACGATAACCGGTGAAGTTGGGTAAAATACGTACGAGGTACAGAATCCAAAGATCATAATCCGCAAGCGACTTCAAAGTATCGCGCAGACTGAGACCTTCACGGTTGTGCACTGTTCAACATGTCAGACCGATACGAATAAAATTATTGGGGACGACATACTGGTCGACTTGGTGGGATCATCTCGGAGCACTTTGTTGACAATGATAGTCTCTTCCCGCCTGGGGGCATCGTGGATCAAAAAGGGTACAACAATCAGACCAGGCCAGACTTACTCGGTAAACCATGGCTTGGATCGGAATCGAGTCTTTGTCTGAGTAGGGCCCGGAGGCAGGTACAAGAAAGCCCAAGCACCAATGAGGAATGTGATGGTCCCTTCGATGGCAAAGAGCCATCTCCATCCTGCGAGACCTGCGTGACCCCGAAGTTTCAAGATACCGGATGCGAGGAGCGCTCCGATGATATTGGTGAAGGCCAACGTGACCCAGAAGAAACTGAGCCGGATGGTGAGCTCGACGGCGGCTGCGGGGATTAGTCTGTAGATCCGGGAAGGAAGGATGAGCTACCCACTATAGTAGTAGGACAAATAAAGAATGGTGTCGGCAATGAAACCGCCCTCGATGAGACCGAGCAAGGCTCGAGTAGCGTAGAAGGTGTGCTTGTTGTGGATGCCAACTTGTCCGATGGTGACGGCGGACCAAGCCATGATCTGAAGGGGGATCCACACGTCCGATCCGACTTTCTTCGATATCATCTGCGAGGGCAGCTCGGCACCGAGGAAACAAAGGTAGAACAGAGTCATGCCGGTGTTATCTGAGAGGTATCAGCCAAGCTCACTCGAGATACGACAGACTTACAGTTGTTGGTGGTCATGTGAAGATCCTTGAGCATACCATCTGACAGAGCGTTTGAGATCTGACGCCGTCAGTCGGGCTCCCATAGGCTGATGGCGCGCACTTACATTCCCTCGATCGAGCTGGAGAGCAGAGAAACAGAGACAAGCGGCGGCGGCAACCTTCCAATCTGCGAAAAATCAGGAATGCTTCTTGCCTGCCGTACAGCTCACGGACCTAGTTTACGTCGCAGCTTGTTCTCTTCCTGGGTGGTCCACTCCGCCTTCGGGTCCCATCGATGTTTCGATTCGTACGAGTCAGGTGGCACAAACCATCTGCTGCCACATTAGCGCTTTCTTCGGTGTACCGAGTGACGGTTCACTGACCTGTTTCTCACGAGATCGGTCTCCGAGTTGGCAGGAGAGAACTGTTCATCCTGGTATTTCTTGTCATCGGGAGTGAGGCTGCCGCTCTCCTCATCAAAGGACTGGGCCTTTTCGGCAGTCTTCTCGAGGGCGGCCACCCCGTGAGTGTCAACGATGGCAGGAAGACTCATTGCGGTCCCGTCGATGGAAGATGAGGATTTGTGGTGAGGGCAGGGCGCCTGTCTTGCCTCGAGTCTATATAGTACTCCTTGTACAAAGTGAAACCGGGGAAAACGGTGCCGCCATCGCTCGTGCCTCCGGGGGGTGTCCAATTTTTAGTCTCCATTGGCAATTAAGATCGCCCAAGAAGACACCACCCCTGAGGATAACGCGTGCTTGTCGCCATATCTGCGTGCGGTGAGCTCATTCGCAGACGCCGAGCAGATCTGGAACGGAGAATGCGCGACGGGGCCAACTGGGGACCTGTCGCTTATCTCCAGGCACCGATCACGCCTTTCCAACGTCAGATCTCGCGACGATGGCTCATCCCTCTGTTCGACCGGGCCAATGGGATCCCTTGGAGGAGCTGATATATAGGATCGGAAAGGCCTGGAAGGGAACGCGTACGGTATATCCATACATCCAACATGCCCGTCGCTGTTCAGACCGCTACAAGCGAAGCCATTGCGGATCCTGTTGGGGCCATCAAATCCGCCTTGGCCAGCACGGATCTCAGCGCCAACTCATCGAGCGCACTTCGCCTGTTCTCCAACTTTGACTCGACACCCTCGATCGGTACCGAGTTCCGTGCGTACTCTCCCGACGGGAAACCAGTCTTGTCTATCCGGCAAGTTCTCGAAGACGAAACAAAACTCAGAGCACTAGGCCGTCTGGTGTCAGTACTGCGCTGTGTGGAAGTTGTTGGCCGAGGCTGATACCCGTACAGATCCGAGCGAGGAGTCGTCTTTTTCCGAGATGCAGTTTTGTCTCCAGAGGACCAAAAAGTGCTCGTCCACAAATTGGGGCTGCACGGGGGCAAACCCGAATCCAGCACACTGCACATCCATCCCCTGACGCTCGAGGGCAGTGAGCTCGGCGATGAGATCTCTGTCATCTCCAACGATTTTGTCTTTGACCCCAAGGTCAAGAGGGACGATCACAAGAACTTGAATCGTATACAAGGAAACAAGGCTTGGGTATGCCGTGTCTTCGCACTTGAGTCCACAATGTGCTGACCGAACGATAGCACTCCGACATCACGTTCGAGAACCATCCATCCGACTACGCGAGTCTGCAGATCCGTGACCTTCCTTCCCTGGGCGGCGACACCATCTGGGCGTCCGCGTACGAGGCGTACGATCGTCTCTCCCCCGCCTACCGTGCCTTCCTCGAACCGTTGACCGCCACGCATACGGGACAGAACTTCATCGACCAGGCTCGCAAAGCGGGCGTGACGTTTCGAGAACACCGGGGGTCCCCGGCAAACGTCGGCCAGCATCTATCGACCGTCCATCCCGTCATCAGAACCAACCCCGTGACCGGATGGAAGGGCCTGTTCGTCAATTCGGGCTTCACCAAGCGAATCAACGAACTCACGCCGGCCGAGTCGGAGTACACGTTGAGGTACTTGTTCGACCACATCTCTGCAGTTAGTCCCGACCCGGTAGCGACGGGTGAACGGAAGCTGATACCATTGTTCTGCAGAATCACGATCTTCAAGTCAGATTCAGATGGGAGGCTAACTCGCTCGCCATTTGGGACAACAGATCCACGTTCCGTAAGTTCGCATTGGCTTGTGCAGCCGAAAATCTCTGCTGATAGCGTGCAGATGCTGCTACGTATGATGTCGAGGAAGGGGACAAGCGAACGGGTACGCGATCGGTTAGTATCGGAGAGCGGCCATACTTCGACCCTCAATCCGTCAGTCGACGGGAGGGACTAGCAGCAAACAAGTAGTAGATTGTATGGCAGTTGTAATGTATATGTAGTTGTGCCGTGACGACTATGCTTAAGAATCACCTGCGTTCAAGGACGGTCGTGGGTATGTCCAAGCATACTCTTGTTGCTGTGCAACATCACTCGATTTGAGCGACATTCCATGCATGGTGAACGTTGATGTAAGGTACTGAAAACACAATCACACCTAAAGCTTCTCCTTTCCCTCCTTGACTTTCTCCCTAGCCTCTTCGACACTGTCCACCAGTATAGCCACAAGCCTTTCCAATCCCAACCCAAACTTTCCGCTGATCACGATGACCTCCAACTTCTCCTTGTTCTCTCTGTTCAGCCTCTCGACTTCTCCTTTCACCTTCTCAACCCTTTCCCGCCCTACGGCCTCGTCCACCTCGTCTCCCTTGTTCACCACCACCACTCTGCCCTTTTCCGACAAGCCCGCTTTGTAATCTTCCAGCTCCTTTCTCAGGACCAGTAGATCCTGCTCGGGGTGGGTCCGTGTTAGGTCCAAGACATAACACAATGCTAGGGATCGCTCTATCGAGCGCAAGAATGAATGTCCGAGACCGTAATTTTGAGCGGCGGACGGCAAGAGACCCGGATTGTCCGAGATGGTGAAGCGCATCTTTTCGATCTGATCGCCTTGCATCCCCTGCATCCGCGGGAGAGGCTTGTATTCGCCTCTCTCCCGCGCCTGCTCGTCCTCGACCCTCTCTTTATAGCTTTCCTCCACCAGCGTTTTCCCTCCCCAACTGCCGTCCTGGTAGCACCGCACGACGCCGATCTGAGGGTTCAGCGTCGTGAATGAGTAATTGGCAACTTCGGCTCGTCGTCCAGTCAACGCTCGGAGGATTGTCGATTTCCCGACGTTCGGAAATCCGACGAGGCCGACGTCGGCGAGGAGTTTCAGCTCAAACGTAAAGGTACAGGTCGGCGGGAGCGTCCCTCTCGAGGCCAGTCGTGGCGCACGGTGGGTGGCAGCGGGGGAGATATTATGAAAGTGCGGATTACCTAGTCCGCCTTGCCCGCCTTTGGCGAGCAGAATCGGCTCGATGATCGGTCTATCGATATCGAGTTCCAGCGGGGCGAGCTCTTCGAAACTCGGCGTTGAGGCCAGAAACTTGCCTTCTTTGCGCAACATGTCCTCGGCGAGCTCAAAGTCGCCGTCTTGGATCTCGCCGCTCGGGTGTTTCAGAAACCACCGTTCCCGTCGTCTGCGCACGCGTTCTTCCCGGTCCAGTCCCAGTGCCTTTTCTTCGTTCCATACGCGTTCTTCCTCGCCTTCTCGCTTGATTTCCGTAATGACCGTTCCGACGGGAACTTTCACCAGAATATCCAGTCCGCGTCGACCGTGCTTCCACGACCCAGCGCCATTGCCACCTTGCGCCGCAATCAAGCGCTTGGAGACCGACGAGAGGGAGGTGATGTGAGGCGAGGTTTGGAGATAGACTGATCCACCCGGACCACCGTTTCCGCCCGAGGGTGGACCCAGCGAGCCGGAGCGAGCCCCATCGAAAGCGGCCGAGCCGGAGCCTCCCTTTCCTGAGTTTTATCGTGAGCTTGGCCGTCAGATTAATAGCGTGTACCTCGGCGTACCACCTCGAATCGTTACCGTCAGGTGGTCGATGAAGTCCGCTCCCTGGAAACGAAACTCGTCAGGACTGGTAGCCAGTCAGCCGTACGATGGAGCTCACCTTCTGCCTCCTTTTTTCTTCTATCTTCCTCTTCCGCCTGTGCAGCTCACCGACATGTCTGTCAAAATCGTCGTCTTGGACTTCTTCCAGTGCCAGACGGGAAGAGGTCGCAAATTGCCGGTAAGAGCTGGTACCGACAGCTTGCGACCACGGTCGCGCCAGACATCGTAGGCATGGCACAGCGATGCTCATTTAATCGTCGTGGATCAATTGAGGCTGACTGACCAGCTGGCAACCAAAAGTCGATAAATCAGAGATTCGACACGGCGGAAGCAAATACAAACAGAGCGGGGTCAGATTCACGTGGCCAGAGATAGCCGTGACCGGACCGGGAGACCGGTATTGCACGGCACAACTGGCTGCTATATAGTCGCGTTCACCACCTGTTCATATCTCTCGACTGTGAACGGACAAGCAACAGACACCTCAGAGCACAGCAACGATGTCTTACTTGGATCAACTATTCAGTCTCAAGGGCCAAACAGCTCTGTAAGTCATGCTCGATCGTGCGGTCGTCAAGTCACTCACCCCCTCGCAGCATCACCGGCGGTACGAGAGGAATCGGAGCCCAGATGGCGTTGGCGCTATCGAAAGCGGGCGCCGACCTGATTCTCGTGCAGCGGAATCACTCGAATCTCTCCACAAAGGAGGCGATCGAAAAGGCTGGTGGACGAGCAGATGTCGTGATCTGCGACCTGGCTTCCAAGGCGGAGGTCGGGGGGCTGATCGCCAAGATCACCGTCGAGATGGGCCGCACCCTGGACATAGTCGTCAACTGCGGTATGCTGCTCGATCTACACGGTGACTCTTTGCTGAATGATCAAACAGGTGGCATTCAACGAAGGACGCCGGCCGAAAACTTCCCCGACGCCGACTGGGACGAGGTCCTGCAGGTCAACCTCAGCACGGTGTTCACCATCTCCAGAGATGCCGGTACGTGGTATTGCCTCACTTAGATCTCTTGAGCTTGGCGACTGACGGAGGGGGTCATTTAGGTAAACACATGCTCGCGTCGCGAGGGGGAGTATCGGGAGAAACGGCTCCAGAAGGGGGAGTCGCCGGCAACCCCCGCGGTCACGGCAAGATCATTAACGTCTCGTCTCTGGTCGCGTACCAGGGCGGTCTTACTGTTCCCGCCTACGCTGCTGCTAAACACGGCGTTGCTGGGATCGTCAAGGCGTTCTCGAACGAATGGTCGTCCAAGGGAATCAACGTCAATGCCATTGCGCCAGGATACATTGCGACCGACGTGAGTTGCGGAGGATGGATGTTTGCGCAAACGAGGACTGAGCACGATGGTGTAGATGAACGAGGCTCTGATTGGCAACCCGACGAGGGCAAAACAGATCCTCGAACGGATCCCCGCAGGACGATGGGGCAGTCCGGCAGACTTTGAAGGAGCCATCGTGTTCTTGGCCAGCAGAGCAAGTGATTATGTCTCTGGAGAGACGCTGGTCGTGGACGGCGGATGGATGGGCAGTGAGTCCAACATCGCACCCAACTCGCTACGCTTGCTGAATAGGTGTTCTACAGGGTGATCAGATCGAGAGTGGGCGTGAGAGTGGGCGTACTCATCGACGAGATCTGGATGTGTCGTTTGCAGCCACGACTAGAACGAATCGATGCAAGGATACTAGACATTATGAAGCTTTACTCCCTACTTTGGCTTTTCCGGCTCCCTAAACGATACACTAGGCCCCTCTGCGTTCTTTGCCGAGCTTTCAGACTGTACACTCGTTGATCTATACATTGCTAATGACGGATTCCGCTTGAATCCCGTATTCGACGCATACGCATTGACACCCGGCGCGGTGTCGGATGACGGCGACAATGCTTCTGCGAACCGGATGGCGGTCGAGCGCGGCGGCGACGACGTCCTCGTTCGATTGAGGTTCGTAATCGAGTCTTCGTCTACCGCACTTGACGATCGACCCCTGTACGGTCGGGGCGGTGCGAGGAGATTCGGGTCGGGCATTCCCCGGCCCTCTTCTACTGCCGAGGGCGAAAGCGACGATGCCCTCGCGGAGGATTTCCGACGACCAAACAAGCGCTGACTGAGGGATTTCTTCTTCTTGGCGTTCTTCGAAAGTCGGATAGCGGGGATACGGCTGTGTATCCTTGGTTCTGAATCCGCTGGTTGCTCCTCATCGTACCCGTCCTCTTCCGATTCGTTCTCTTCCTGCTCTTCGCCCGTCCTCGGGTCTTCTCTCAGCCCCTCCTCTTCAGACTGTATGTCGGATACTGGCGCTCTCGGGCTCGACGCCGAGGCCACCGATCCCTCTTCAGATAGATTCGATGTCATGAGCCCCAAGCCCATCTTGTCGATGGCACCAGAGCCGCCGTCCACTACATGCGAGACGGCGTGATCGACGGATTTCGGCAGGTGCTCGACCAATTTGTCGACTTCCTTGTGTTTCAAAGCATGAGGATGCGTGAAAGATGTGCGTTCGGAAGGCTTGGCGTCGTGGAAATGGTTGCGGATGACCTCGACCTGGACCTACAGCCTCGTCAGCAGGACTACAACAGTTGTCAAACGAGGTCACTGACTTCCTCTCCCTCGCCGCCCTTCCTTTCGATAACGAGGTGATGTCCTTCCCGATATTGCGCTAATGGCGGAGTGTCTCTCCCGTTTTCGTCGTCCTCCGCTTCTTCTTCGTCATCCGCTATCGCTTCTTCATCCGCTGCGGGTCCCGAACTCCCGCTTCCTTCGCGCTTCTTTTCGCTCATCTCGATATTCTCCCCAACGGCCATCGTATTGGAACTCGAACTGCCTCCGCTCGAGCCGCCCTGCCTTTCCTTCTCGTTGACTGGTTCTTCCATCGACGTGATGGTGTGCGTCCGCCTCATTCCAAGATCGCCTTCTTCCGGATCATCGTCTCTGTTGATGGTGATGGCCTGTCCCGGCTGGATTCTTCGTGCATGAGAAGTCCAAGCGGGCTCGTCGCCTCGCGAGGCGTCCATCGAGGGATTACGCGACCAGGTATAGGTGATGCTGTGCACGCGACGGGACAGCGAGAAGAAGGGAATAGAGAGACCGTCTAAAAGTTATCATTAGGCGCGAACGGGAAAGAGTGCGGCGCAGGGTAGGAACGTACGCATGAGGACTGACGCCAGTACAAGGAAAGCGACGATTGGGCCGATAGTCTCATACAGCAAATCCGCCTGACTCAATTCTCCTTCCCCACTCGGTTCCGGGAGTTTCGTCCTCGCAAGGGTCGAAATGAATATGGCGCCCACACCCATCGGACCTGAGAGGATCATCATAAGCATTAGGTAATCCATAAGGACTGATGAAGCTCACCAAACCAGCCGACAAAGAGAGCTTCTCTGAACGTCTTGATGTCTGGGATGAACTTGTACAGTGCCAAAATGGCCGGTATACGCCGGATGAGGAGGATGAGAATCGCGAGAACGACTAGACGCCAAACCGAAAGCTGAGGAGAGTGGTAGCATCAGCCGACCGAGATATCATCCACGTTTCGAAGGGAACTTAAATCCACTTACAGAAATGGTAGCATCTTGAAATTTGCCGAAGGGTATAATCGCACCAATGTAGATGAAAGCAGCGCAATTGAACAGGAGATCGATGACGTTGGAGAAAACCGCATCTTCTGTTGCTTTGTTGAAAAATCCACTAATGATGGCTGTGAGATTGGATCCACACTCAGATCGCCTACTACTCACTCCCAAGCAAACGCAGTACCGCACGCAAAGGCAGCCAAGAGATCGTCACTGCCGAGCAGGGTTGTTATACCTTTTGGTGAGATGTCGGTCAGCTTTCTTCGCCTCACGCAACAGCACGGTTCCACTTACCAATTGACAATACTGCCAAACTGACATACTGCGCAACATAGGACTGTCGATCGATAAACTTTTTCTCTTCGCAGAATTTCATCGTCTTTCTCGCGCAGAATCCCAAAATAGCTCCCAGGAGGATTCCCAGGACGACTTCGTAGATCCTACATGCGAGTGATTTGATCAGTCCTCCGCCCATGGCCAAGCAGAGTATAGCCATACCAGGTGATGTAGAACCATTGACCAACCGCCTCCCCAGTGCTACGGTCGATGATGAGATAGATGGCAATATACAAGAAGGGGAACGCAGCGCCATCGTTACTTCCACTCTCCGCGCTGAGCAAATGTCGAATATGGGCGGGGACGTGTTTGTCTGAAATGAACATATAAGTAACAACTTTCTGGGCTCTGTGCACATCCAAGACGCACCTGCAAACTTTCCCCCCACCACTGCCTGGGCCAAGATGGGATCGGTGGGCGTCACGCAGGCGGCAATGGCGAGCGAGCTGAGAAAGTTGAGTTTCGGAATCATGGCCCAGATCAAGAGAGCAGAGATCATCCAGCCATAGACCATGCACGGCCCGAGGAGGAAGGAAAGGGATCGC
Source organism: Tremellales sp. Uapishka_1 (assembly GCA_035521475.1). Taxonomy (NCBI): domain Eukaryota; kingdom Fungi; phylum Basidiomycota; class Tremellomycetes; order Tremellales; species Tremellales sp. Uapishka_1. Next base: position 10,103 of record JASZXS010000089.1, on the reverse strand, counting down.
CAATGTCGTTTCATGTACGCCTGAACATGATCAGTCTCGCGCTCGGTAAGAAGACACCGCTACGTACTTTTGGCAACTCGACCCCAACGGCAAACACGCCTATCGCAATGACGACCCGGGTCACTTCCAGAGTGATGTCGTCCGTGACCGTCTGGTGTCCACCTCCCCAGTCTGGCGGGTTGAACAGCTTGAGAGCATGAGGTCCGATGATGATCCCCACGACGGTCGCAATTGGGGCCTCTCCGATGTATAGTTTTTCCTTGATCACCAAACTGAACAGGGAGAAGATGACGACGAAGCCTGCGAGAAAGGCATATGCCAGATGAACGGCATTGACCTCGAAGGGCGAGAACGCCATGGTCGGATGTCTAGATTTAGGTTGACAGGCGGGGAGCGAAGGTCATGTCTTTCAACCCAAGACACGAGGTTCTGGCCGCGAGAGGTCGATCGATTTGCAGACGTGCTGTTCGACGCGATATGTCGACGTAGGAGTGCCTATTCTAGCTTGTGCTCTGGACGTGAAGTGTACGAACAGGTCGGATCGGCTAACCGTTAGTGTCGAGTCTGAAAAGTCGAGGCGGAGATTGGGACGCGGGCGGTGTTTGTGAAAGGAAGGGATGGTTGTCTACGCCAGAGATCACGAGATAGGAGGTTTCAAGTTGGGTCGAGATATCGATGATCGACACGACGAGATGGGATGCAGAGGTGGAGTAGGAAAAGAGCACGGCAAATCTGCCAAGAACGTCTTGCCAAGACCGAGAGAGGTTTGTTCCCGATGGGACCCCGGTTCAAGGTGGCAAATCCCGCAGCACACCGATAACCGAGATGCACAGTAAACATGCATGCAACAGCTCAAGGCGCCTACGGCGAGGGCTGCAGACACCCAAAAAGCACGTCACGGAGTGATGTGCGGCTCAAGGTTGACGCAGGAAAGAAACAGGCAGCTTAGAGACCTTCCGCCCGGTTAATCTTGAGGCACACGGGACCCAAAACCTTGCGGGAGGCAATACTAGTCGATACCCTTCTACAGAATATACATTCTACAAGCCTACAACGAAACACTAAAAATCTACATGATCCAATTCTAGCATCCCACCCATCAGCTCGGATCTCGAACACCGAAGCGACTTACAAAGACCGTTCCCTCGGCCTCCTTCTCGGCCTTGAGCTCTCTCGCAAGACCCTCCCAGTCCGTCTCCACCAGTCTCTCCATCCGCTCCCGCATTCCCTTTTCCGTCATGTACGCATCCACGTGCGGCCCCGGGGGCGGATCGTTCATCGCCCCGTGAAGGGCGCGCACAAATCCCTCATAGTCGTTTACAAACACGTTGTAGACGTAGGGCGGGTCGAGCCATTTCAGCGAGTTGTGTTGCGAGTTCCACGCTGAGCGATTATATGGGTCTTCGACGTCCCACTCTTTGATGGGATTGAGGAATGGGACACCCTGTTGAACGTCAGTGGGCCGGGTGGATCAAGGGGAACTCCACTTGCTAGCGCCAAGGCGAGATGCGGACTGGGCGAGAGTCTCGGCTGAACGAGAGCTCGGATCAGCTGATGTCCGGTCAGCCACCGAAACGAGGGACGCACCTCTCCGATGCCAACTATCATGATCGACCTCGCAATATGGTTTAGGAACGCCTCCGGACCCAGGCGCCCGTGGTTTTCCACCCCGGGAATCGGCTCCAGCGGTCCGTCTTTTATTTTTTCCTGCAGTGCCATCAGCGAGGTTTTCCGCACAAGCCCGGCGGACCAACATGAAAGTAGTGGTCGTCAATATTGTATGCACCCTCAAAGGTCAGTCCCGCCAACGATGGCTCCTTTGTGGCCATTTCGAAATACGACCGGTTGAACGCGAAGAACGGTTGGTCCATGTAAAAGTCTAGGCGAGCGGTCAACTGTCGTGTCCAAGCGGTCCACTTACACGTCGCCTCTTTCGCAAATAGCCACGCCGATCGCTTCTCTTCGCGGGGGACCAGCTCGCGACCGACGTACTGCTCTTCTAACGAGTACCTTGCTTTCCACATCAGCCGACTTGTTGCGCTCCCGTCTGCTCATCGACGTACCCGATATACTGGTTTTCTTCAATGTACTGTTCCGGCTCGCCTACCGCACCGAGATGGTCCGCGCTCAGCACCCATTTTCCCCCGAGGTCCCACCACTGGGCTCCAGGGAAAAACTTCATGTCAAACCTGTTGCCCAGGGACCATCAGTCGGCTTGTTCTCGCTCCCGCAGACAGGTCTTACACTGTGTCGTTACTGTGAGCAGGGCGGCCACGAAAGCGCGCGGACAAACGTACTTTTCCACCGCGGTATACCTGTCGGGAAGGTCTCGCTCTTGAGACAGTTGTCGGCGTGAATACAGTCATAGGCCTGATCACCTTTGATGATGATTTTTACCAGGTGTGGTATCGTTTGATATACCTCCAGTGTCTTCTCTGCAACAAGCCTGTAAGTCATCGAATGGTAGGTGGATGGCGAACTCACGCCAAGCAGTTTCTGTGAAGAGGACGGTATACCCAAGCTGTCGAAGCGCTTTATACTGGGTATCCATGAGCGCCCAACATCGAGTCCTGAGCGCGACATACCATAGAGCGAGCCCTGTCATGTAACATTAGCCATTGAGAACCTCAGGGGATGCTTCTATGGGAAAAAGGAGACTCACCAGACACCTTCTCCGCCTGACCATCCCCCAATCTGCTCCAAGCCATCAGTACCTTGGACCGGTCGTCCTACGTCCCACTCACGACACCACCTATCGCCCAGTCCGTCGCAAGCAGAACAACCTTTTCCTGGTTCTTCACACAATCTTGCCGCCAGATACACTCTCCCCGCAATTCTAGACTGAGCGCGTTCCACTCTCGGTAATCGCGGCTTTCGTGGTAGGGGACCGGGAACAATGAGGCGATGGGGTCGGGCGACGGTGTGGCCGCGTAGAACAGATTCGTCGCTTGTTCCCCGGCGAGCAGGTAAAGAGTGCACCCCACGCTGAGAGTGGCACAGAAAAAGACGGATCTCTTCCACCAAGCACTGGCGGTGACCAGAGCACCGGACGCCGTAGGTCTCCGCCACAAGCTGGCCGTGGAGAGGGGGCTGCAAACACTCGGTATCCAACTCATGCGGGCTGTGGGACTCGGACCGTCAACGATAAGAGGTTTTCATCTCTCTACTTGGGATCGACGCCAGTGGTCTTAAGTATTGTCGCTCATGGCCGTACCCCGAGCAAGTCTCGCCATGAGAGTACGATGATTGCAAGGGCAGGCGGGAGTGTGGCAAGAGAACCCCACCATACCTTGGCAGCTTGCGTAAGCACTCTGTAGCGAGATACTCCGTTGCTCTTGCTTGGCATCCGATACCTTGATAACGATCAGCAGAAGTGCCTCGACTGCGCGGGTAATTGTAGACACGGAGGTTACGGAATACTCCTGCTCGCCCGCTTGTCGACTGGCGTCGTCATCTATCTCAGCTACCACGACGCCCACGGGAAACCTCCGAGACTGATCGAGATTGGAGTCGAGGATGGCTCCATCCCGCTCGGCAGGCAGCCGAATAACTCGATTCAGAAACATTCCTCTCGGTATGTAAGAAGAGCTTGGACGTGCAAGCGTCCGAAACTACTTGCACCCATGGCGACACATCCCGCTGCTCAGCCACCTCTGCTCGGACAACCCCGTCGAACCTCTCCGCGGAGTATAGTAACGGATCGTCCGGGCTCTCCTGGATAGGCGGTCCTTCCGGTACCCCCTGCGTCTTGATATCGTGCACCAGGTCTCTTGGGAGCCCCAGATTCTCTGCCCCTTCCTACACAGTGGTACGGCATGCAAGTCGTACATGGCTATGAGGCGGGCACCCCCGGACGTTCACACAAACCCTATCTCTTCGTCCGGAGTTCGGTATCAGCCAACACGTCTGCGCTGCTGCTCTGTGCTACACACCAAGATATCAGGGGTCAGATGCATAGTCGATGCCAGAGTGAGAGAGACGGTACTACACCCACTAATTCCACTACCGGGATGGGACGATCTCGTACTTGTCGTTCGCTTTCACCGCCAACCTTTTCATCACTCCTTTTCGCCCGCTCAAAATCTTCGCTGACGGTGACCGTGCGGAGTGTTGACCTGCTGCTGATGTGGAGGGAAGGGAGGCCACCGTGGGCAGGATGCAGTGAGATGGAGGGATTAAGGCAAAGCGGCCTCCACCTTATCTACCCCCTGGCCATGATTGGGCAATCGAGAACACTTCGCCCTCATGGGCCACTGGGCGCCAGCCTACATTGGGCAGACTTAGATACAGAGCCTAGCGAAATTTGTAGGTTCCTCCCGGTACACTTCGGAGCAAGCGCTCCTTGCCGAACTAACTGAGCCCCGCTTCAGACAGTATCATGTCCAGAGTAAAACGCAGTACGGCCAACGAGATTATAGACCGCCCAACCCTCTACCGGAATATCCCCTGCAGCCTCCTCCTCAGATCCTCTGACGACGTCGTAAGATCTACAGCCCATCAGCTCTCGCGAGATCTGGAAGAGGAAAAACGGACATTTCTCGAGCGCTTTACCCGCGCATCTCGAGTTGAACGCCTGCCAAGCACCCACCACGAGGTCCTCGACCTCCCTCCCGACCCGGTCCCGCATATCGGGGTCGCTCCTCGCCAGAGGATACTGTTTGCAGATAATCTCGAGTTCGGTGAATCGGTTAAGAAAGGCGACGGCGGACTCCTTGAGAGCCTGTCGCTCGGAGTGTCCGCCGACGGAAACGCCAAAGCGTGGTGTCGAGACGTTGCCCGGCGAGAGAAGGGTGGTGAGCGCTTGCCATTCGGAGAGGTATTGGCTATGGGGGAGAACAATGAGCAGGGAGAAGAGAGAGCATGGGTCCGGAGCTTACTTCTTGGCATCGCGGAATGCCTTATTCAGCATATCTTCAGCTCCTGGACCGATGAGATCCGAGTCCAATGACGAGGTCGTATTGCGTACATGGGATACTGGTACCCGGTGAGACAGGATGACCATTCAGGGATTTGGGTACGTACGGTTGTTCAATGCGAAAGCTTGCCCAATCGGTCTTCTCATACCCTTTGACTTGTTGTCGACATGGATAATGAGTGTTCCCAGTATGTCCGCTGGCGTTTTTGATCAGGACTAGACACTTGCAATTGACAACGAACTGCACCCACCAACATAGAGCGAGACCAACCCTCCTTCACTACTCGCACTCTTGACGCTACTGGGAGGTTCCTTCGCGCCCATCAACCAACTCCTCTCCGAATGACTCGTGCCCAATAGGCCCTCGACGGTCTTTTCATACATTGGCAAAGCCTCCAGGTACGTCAACGTCGAGTATGTCGTGTCCGATATACTGGTCGACGGGTTGGCGTTATTGCCGGTAGTAGGTGGTGATCGGATATCGACCAGAAGTTCGGGGAAAGATCGCATTACCAGCCCGCGAACGGTGGATATTGGCTGGTGCAGTGCAGTGTGGAGCAATTTGGACTCTGGGCCTGAGGGCGTGTTGGCCATCGCCAGGCATTTAGAAATGGATTGCTCCCATCTCGGTTGGAAGCGAATCAGCGATTGGTAGAGATCCAGCGCGAGAAAGATGTGTTGGGTCAATTTGCGTTTTATAATGTTGATGGTGGGCGAAAGGGTATTGCTCAATGATGCCAGAGGCTGGGCCAAGCTTTGTGGCAGAAAAGAACCGGGTGGATGGTTCGGGAAGAGAGTGGTGATCAACAGCGTTTCAGCCTGGAGACCATTAGCGTTGGAGCGAGAAGGATACATGTCCCAGAAACTTACTTCAACCAGTACCATCATTCCTTCCCAGAGGCCGAGGAGGCCTTCGACCTTTTCCGACCCGCGTCCGTCCTCCCATATGCCGCCCTCGTCGATCTCGTCGACATGCGCAACCATCGCGTCCAAACCCCTGCGCAGCCAGTCTCCCTCTGATACGGAAAACTCCGAGACCATCTTATCAAACATGGGCGTAATCAATGATTCGGTCTTTGGCGTCGGGACCGACGGGTGTAGGAGCTTGAGCATCCTGGCAGTGAGCGGAAGGAGAGTGTTGAGAGGTGAGAAGTAATTGGGAGGTGTCGGTGTGCCTGTTTTCCCTAGAGTCAAAACAAGAACCGCAATCGTTCCACTGAAACACAGCTTACCGTTCGTGATCGTGTGCTCCACATCGAGCGTCTTGGCCGTCCCTTCTTTCGAAATGTTTAGAAATAGCTGAACCATGCCCCCGAAACCGATTTCCACCAACTTTGACTGTCCATACAGAACATGTCAGCATATCCACTATCAGAAAAGGGAATTCCATGGGTACGCACCAGATCCTTGACCCCGGCCTCTCGAGCCCCGCCTCTGCCTTCCGTGAAACCCTTCCACATTCGCTCCAGATCTGCAATAACCCCGTCGAGCGCTGTCGCATATTCCCCAAGGGCCATGATATCTGGCCCCCTCGTCAAGATCACCGTCTCATCCGCAGGAGTTCCCGCCGCGCTCTCTGGTCTCGAGGGGATAGGCGTCAGGGGGTCGATAGAATAGCCCCTCTGTGGGACTGCCGTGGGCAGTTGATCTCGCGCGGAGGCGAGCGAAGGCGGTGGATTGGAGCGTTGCGTTTGATTTGGCGGACGAGGGTGGAGGCTGGAGCTGGATTGAGGGTTGAGAAGAGCGAGCGTCGCATCGATATCTAGTGGGAAAGAGAATCAGTCAGTTTACCACGGAACCGCGAATCGAAGGAGACGCGCTATGGGCTTTGCGGGTCAAAGGTTGGATCCCAAGCGGAGCGATCGTTTTGTCGAGACGAGATAAACGGCTATCAAGTTGTGCGAGGATTCCTGATACAAACATAAGCTGAAATAGCCAAACCCAGAGGCTAATCACCTGTCATCCTCTGACTGAGGAGATTCGTCTTCAGCAGATGCTGGTCCTGTGAGTCATGTCGGTGAGACAGTTCGAGCGTCTATCGCCTCCACTCACCAGCAAGGCGAGATCTGCTTCCTCGTCCATGGCCGCTGAGGTCTCTTGTCTGGTGAAGATTGATGCAACCTCAACAACAAACCTCGGGCATTAACCGCATCATCGTCGTGAGAAGCGGACATGTCCGCCAGGAATGTGCGGGAGTATTTTCCAGTATTGTACAGGCGATGCATGGTACATCACCTTGGCACATCGAGGACGGTCCATTTGCGCACACGGTCTCCGGAACGTACATCAGGCAGATGTGTCATGCGAGATAAGTTGACCGGAGAAGAACACGACGCAATCAGAGTATCCACCGATCTCTTAACTACGGCAATGCTAACCCTCCTAGGGGAGTAGTATAGTGAAGGATCACTGCAGGACGGAAGGCACTAGACGTCTCTGAGCTACTCTTTGTGGTGACTCACAGCCGGCAGCATGCTCGAATCTGATGCTCTTCACATACTCATACTGCCAACCGCCACTCCGACCTGACCGGCCACTAGAAAAGCCGACCACGCCCACTCCCTCTTGGTCTCCTTCAATCGTCATTGCAACACTCGCAAGGCTGAATACCTATTCATACTCGCTCGCGGACATCACCACAACACAGTAGTCTCCGCTAGCCCTGGCATAAAATGCCGAAGGGCAAGAAGCGGACGACGCGCCCCCTCGAGGCAGCACCTACCAACACGCGCTACGCACCTATCCCGTCCACTCCTTCCTCGCCCTTGGGATCAGGCTCCACTACTCCTGCACATGACAGATCACCGAGACTTAGTCCTATTGACTCCCGCGACGTATCATGCAGAATAGGGGAGGCCCGCCAGTCGAGGAAGACGCCCTTGAGGGAGATTGACGAAGCGGTCATCGTCGCCGAGGGGGAGGACACGTAGGTACAGTGCCCATGGGAATATACCCCCAGCTGACACATTACTCGAGTGTGACCATGTTCGTGTGGGTACTGGTCTGCTCGGCCGCCATCTCAGGACTACTATTCGGCGAGTCGAGATCCTTGCAGCTTACCACTGTGTTCCGCTGACGATCGAATAGGATACGACACGGGCGTCATCTCTGGTACCCTGGTGATCGTTGGGTCTGATCTTGGCACGACCCTTTCCGACTGGCGAAAGGTAGGGCTCTTGGCCCCGCTGAGCTAGTCTCCTCTGACTACTGGTTCCAGGAAATGATCACGTCCGCGACTACGCTTGGTGCGCTCGCTGGAGGTTTGGCAGCCGGCGCCATGTCAGACTACACGGGACGCAAGTCGGTCATCACCATTGCGAACGTGATCTTCATCGCCGGAGCCATGTGTCAAGCTGTATGCCCTTTGGGTTCTTGAGTCGGCTTCCTCATCATGCTGATGTACACTGGCACAGGCATGTCATACGGTTCCGAGCATGATCTTTGGCAGACTCGTCGTAGGTCTCGGCGTAGGCCTGGCGAGCTGTATCGTCCCGCTGTATATTGGCGAGCTGGCGCCGACCAAGATCAGAGGGAGATTGGTGACCGTTAATGTCGTGGCCATCACCCTGGGCCAAGTGCTGGCTTATGGTACGTTATCAAAAAAGGACACAGCTGATCAGCCAGCCATTGGAGCCGCTTTCACCCGAGTTCCGAACGGTTGGCGATATATGGTCGGTTTCGGAGGCGTTCCTGCACTTGTGCAACTGGTCTCTCTGATGTATCTGCCGGAATCTCGTGAGCGCTTGCCGCACTGAACGATATGGTTCGCCTCTGAATCCATGATTCCTAGCACGGATTCTCCTTCTCCAATCGAAAACCAAGTCGGCACGGTCGGTCCTTTCCAAAATCTACCCCTTGGCAACAGAGCACCAGCTCGACCTCAAGATCCAAGTCATGGACACTGCGGTCCGGCAAAGCGTCGCCATCTCCGGATCGACCACCTTTTCGGATAGGGTAGCCAGTCTGGTCCACGTAGGCATGAATCGCCGCGCTCTGAGTACGTAGCTCACTGTACTATAGTCCTGGACTGACGACACCTAGTTATCGGTTGTGGCTTGCAGGCTGCACAACAGCTCTGCGGGTTCAACACCTTAATGTGAGTAGTCGGCCGTTCGTCGTTGGTGGTGTCCTGATCCGGGCTTCAGGTACTACTCGGCCTCGATATTCAGCATGCTGGGATTTCACAACGCAACGGCCGTCGGTCTGATCATCGCCGGTGTCAACTTTATATTCACCCTCGTCGCCTTGAAGGTTGGTTGTTCACGAATTAACTTTAGGAGTCTCGACTGAAGACCCCAGATTGTGGATCCGCTTGGGAGACGACGGACGATGTTATCGACCATGCCGATGATGGTCGTCGCGCTAGTCATGGCCGCCATTTTCTTTCATTGCAAGTCCCGTCCTTGGTCCGGGTCTTGACGGAGACTGATCTCCCCTAGACCTTACACTCGACACGGGCGGCGTCCTCCGTGATGGGGAAGATTACTCGCCCCGCCTGTCCGCGTTGGTGCTCTTATCCATGGTGCTCTACGTTGCGGCGTATGCGACCGGTCTTGGCAACATTCCGTGGCAGCAGGGCGAGCTGTTTAGACTCGAAGTGCGCGGGATCGGAACGTCAATCTGCACGGCGACCAATTGGTGAGTCTGCCCCTGTAATGACAGCTCGCTCACGCGGTGTAGGTCGTGTAATCTTTTGATTGCGGCCACCTTCCTGTCCTTGATGAGGGTCGCCAGTCCCGCCGGAGCATTTGCGATCTATGCTGCGTTCTGTGCTGCCGGATGGGTGTTTTGCTATCTTCTCTATCCCGAGACGTCTGGGTAAGTCGACCCCGCTCTGCGATCAGACTGACGGGGGGCATCAGTCTCTCCCTGGAAGAAGTATATTTCGTTTTCGAGGATGGGTTCGGCGTCGCCAAGTCGTACGAGCTGCGGAGGGAGAAGACACATGTTGCGGAGCAGGCAAGGCTGCTTGACGATTCTGCGTGAACGGGGACGACAAGACTGTATAGCTGAGACATATACCAAGCACGATTATACCATGCATATCGGTCATCATACGTAGGTGATGGTCGTGCCCAACTTCCATACCCCGGCCACCTTCTGCAGCCACCAACGGAGATACCACCCCATCCACTGCAGTAGATTTCGCCCGCGTGCCCTCCCGAGCCGCCGGCGTATCGTCTCGAGC
>JASZXS010000088.1:0-47247 GCA_035521475.1 Tremellales sp. Uapishka_1 | reverse complement strand
CTGCCCACCCCACCCTCTTTCTCTGCACACCGGGCCAAGACTTCTCGGCCCACGGCAGTGTACCAGGCTCCCCACACGCGAAGCATGTCGGTACCTGACCAATCCCCTGCATCGGCGCATCTTCAGCGGTCCCCTCGGTCTAGCGAGATCCACCTCGGCACCGCCGAACCGCCACAGCACCTCGCTCTTGCTCCGGCTAGCAAACGCTCGATGACATCTCCTCTGACCGCTCCTACGAGATTGTCGAGCAAAGCCGCGGGCAGAGGGATCTCGATCGCGCCTGCGCTCGCGTCCGGCGCAGGCGGCAGGCATTCGATATCCGGGGCGTTTAGATCGATCTGGTCGGCGGGGATTGTTACTGGCGCTGGCTCAGGCTGGGGCTCACCAGCACTCACCAGTACCAAAGGCGGTCCCAGAGGGCTACATGTAGCCGTCTTGAAGGTAGACGACAGGGATCTATTGGTCGATGGTGGTCTCGCTAGTCCGGGGCTCAGAAGTGCGCCTTTGGCGAATGGTGAGAAAACTCCTGTCAAGGCGAGGGAAGCGGACAAGCGCAAAGAAAGTAAGTACCTCGGAGTGTAGCAAGGCTGATCCTCTCAGTCATCCTCTGCCGTCACTATCACACGCCAGGTCTGACCTGCACCTCACGACCCTGTCGTTTCGTGCACAATCTCGACGACTCTGCCCCGCTCTCCGCAAGGAGTGTTGCTGCGTATCAGATGCAATCACCCGGTACCCCGGGCTTGGGGACCTTTGCTCAACAACAAAAGGGTCACACCCGAACACTATCGTTGAGGAACCTCGATATCAAGGACGTCGTCGCCGGCGAGAGAGTGGTGGTGGAGGATGGGGCGGGCGAGGAATTTGTGGGCGAGATCTACATGATGTCTGGGGGAGGAAAGGGTCCCGGGGGAAAGAGCAAGGCCAAGTGGAAGAGTGCGTGTTGTGATTCACCCAGCAAGAGTTCCGCTGACATCGACATAGCGGAGCAATGTAGAGACCACGCCGATGGCCACTGTCCATATGGAGACTACTGTTCTTTCCTGCAGTATGTGCATCTTTTCCACCATCGAAGGAGGCTTTGACTGAAAGAGGTTTCAGCGGCGCCCTACCGGAACCAAAGACTCGATCACAAAAACGAGCGTCCCTGCCGGTCTCCGCCTTGTCGGCCTGGGCGAAAGCGCTTCCCAGATCAATCCTCGAGCCAGACGTCAAAATCATACCTAGCGTCCTGGATCGGCAAGCCGAGCAATTGTCAGCGTTCGCTCCCCCCTTTAGCGATTCCAGAGTTCAGGTCGACTCCACCGGCAGACTCGTTTTGGAACCACCTGCCGTCACAACTCCCCCGGTGAAATCCGCATGGTCGAAGGGACCCCCGTTGAACGTTAAGAAAGTGGTCATTGAGGACGCGGCAAAGTCCCTCGTCCCCCCGGAACCAGCGTCAGCACCGCCCGCGACGGCTACGTCGCTCTTTGGAACAGAGTCGGATCCAGCTACGCCGTGGGATCCCGCCGTCAGATACCACAAGCAGCTGGAACTCAAGTCCAGGACGCCGTCGCCAATCCCTCCTCCGCCGCCAACAGCACCCGTCTCCCAAGTCAGCCACGAGATCCCAATGGCTCCGCAAACGGCGCCCCCGTACCCCTCGCAATCGGATCCGAACAATGAGCCGTACTTTGGAGAATACCCACCTACATACCCGTGGGGAATGCCAATGTCGCCCCCTCCCCTACCGATGTACCAACAGTTTCCGGGGGGGCCCGGCGTTCTTTGGACACCGGCTGGATGGGCCGTCCAGGATGCGGCAATGAAGATCGGGCTCAAGAACGTCGCTACCAAAACGCGACATCCTCAAGCGAATCCCAAGGCCAAGAACTATTTCAGGAGTGAGCTTTCTTTTCCCCGGGTATCTTTCAGGCCGCTGAGCTCAGCGCAGCCAAGCCGTGCAAATTTTTCCAGGATGGGTACTGCCCGCACGGCGATAGCTGTACATAGTAAGCTCCGCGCGCGTGATATGAATGTCGAGTCTTCCTGACGCAAATAGTCGACATGACCTTCCGTCGGACGAATCAGCGGCGCCCGAGAATCGAAAACCACCTGTCGACCGCACCCACACGCTTCCCTGCAAATTCTTCAACTCCGCCTCGGGTTGCCTCAATGGGGCGTCCTGCAGCTTTGTCCACACCCTCGTGGTTCCCGATACGGTGCCCTTGGTGGAGAAACCGAGGCCGTGGCGGACGCGTCCGTGCCGACACTATCAAGTCGGGACGTGCACGCTTGGCGATGCGTGTCACTTTGCCCATGTCTACGATGACACCTATGTGGAGAGAGACGGGCGACCGAGTTGTCCCAGCTGGACGAAGACGGGACGATGTGCGAAGGGGTCTCGATGCGATAAAGCTCATATCGGTGAAGGCGGCCAGGGGAATGTGTTGACAGAAGAGAGACTTAAGGAGGCGTTTGAGGAGATCAGACGGAACGCCATGGGGGTCGAGGGGGATGGGTCGGACGACGACGATGATGACGATGTGGAGATTGTGAGTCTTGGCGCGAAGCCCATCGCTCATCCATCTCAGGTCACTATCGACACCTCGAGAACGCTCTCCCCGACAGGCCTGAGCGCCTCGATCGAGATGACGGGGCTTCCCCACCAGGGGGAGCCGGCCAGCCTTACTTTCCCAGCACATTTAGCAAGATCAAGGACAGCCGAAGTACGGACCTAAGAGGGAGATACCGTGGGAAAGCTGTTCCTAAGAACCGGACATGGCCGAGGGATCCCTAATCGTTCAAGGTCATCCACGTATATACAGGATGCGATCCCCATAGATAGCCAATTGTCCTCCTTCCATCAACACATGACGCCAGTAGAATGCTGTATCTCGGTATTGTTCTCGCGCTCGTGGGCGCTCCTCTCTTTGTGATCTCCATCCCAGATCAACAGCCCTTCCGAAATACCTACTCCGAGTACTTATCAGGCAGCAACGAGCCTCAGCACCCACCTGCAGGACATCAGCATCGGCCTCGGCCTGTGACTGCTTATGGCTTCGAAGATCCTATCAACGCAGCGCTGTACGCGCAGAAAGATCCCCAGAGACCGCAATGTAAGCACCATCACAGGCGATGTTCCGACTCACTTTTCATAGTCCCACCCTACAACTTGGATGAAGCTTATTGGGGTCTAAAGACCTTTGCTCATATTCCGGTGAGTGACACATTTACCGGGACACTGACGACTGAGCCTCCTCAGCCCGTGCGATGTATGACAGTGGATAATGCGACCCTCTTTGATATCGCAGTTTTGGGTGCACCGTTCGACACTGCAACTTCCTGGAGACCCGGAGCTCGATTCGGTCCTGGCGGGATCCGCAATGGTGCGCAGCGATTGGGCGGCGCGAATCGGCTACTGGGCGTTGCACCCTTCCAAGACCTCAAGATCGGTAAGCTCTTCTTCCGAATGAGGGTATATAAAATGAGATCAGCACCTGATCATCCTATCCTCTAGTGGACTGCGGTGATTCCAAGATGTCGTACTATTCCAACGACATTGCATTGGCGACACTGGAGGAGGACTACTACTCTCTGACTCGCCGAGGAATCGCTACCGCTTTCCAGGATGGCGAACAGTCCCTAGCATTGGACGGAAAGCATCATCCTCGAGTGGTCATGCTCGGAGGCGATCATACGTGAGTGACAGCAGTAGGCTGTTTTTGGTGGAAGTGGGAGCTCACTTGCATTCGCTAGGATTGTTCTTCCCGCCCTACGGGCATTGAATGACATCTACGGTCCTGTTTCCGTCATCCACTTCGATAGCCATTGTGACAGTAGACACCCTGATGGAGGAACGCTGACTCACGGGGTACGCCGTCAATACGATCACTGCGGTATCGCTTGCTAATATTGCTATCTCTTGCTCAGGACTACTTCTACTTTGCATGGAAGGAGGGTTTGATGAGCGAGACCAACATCCACGCCGGGTATGTAGCCTCTCACACAACTTATCCTGGCTGAGTATCAGTCGGTAACAGGATTCGAGCCAACTGTGATATGCCCTCTGACATCGAGACGAACTTCACCACTGTCCTTGCCGACGAGATCGAAGATATCGGATGGAAGGGTGTCATCAAGCGGATCAAGGAGAGAGTCGGGACCAACCCTGTCTATCTGACGATCGATATTGACACGCTGGATCCTGCATTTGCGGCAAGTGAACCTTGAAGCCAGTTGACCCGTAGCTAATCAGTACCTTATTCGAAGCCCGCCACGGGAACACCCGAGATCGGCGAGTCCCTCCCGATGCACGGGGAGATTTCGGCTGACAGGTCAGCTTAGGCGGATGGACCAGCAGAGAGATGATCAAGATCCTTCATGGTCTCAAAGATCTCAAAATCGTCGGTGCCGACGTAGTGGAAGTCGCTCCCGCATACGATGACCAGTAAGGCATCCCCGGGTAGACTAGCGAATGTCGAGCTGATTTTACTGTTCCCGCAGGGCCGAGACGACTCAAATCGTCGCGGCAGGCTTGGTAATTGTGACTTAGACTGGACCCGCAGGAAGAGCTGACCATGGGACGGTAGGTATTCGAGCTCATCAGCATCATGGCTTTGACTCCGGTCATTAAGGGGTAGATGAGGATGACCGATGGTTTCGATGAGCCCCTTTCTCTAGTCACGGGATCTCTATGAACAGATGACTTAGTTGTAGAGTGTCGTAGAAGGTTAGAACGGGATGCGGTAGATGCATGAAGGACTTCGAGGTTGTTCGACGGTCGCCCTGAGCCACTCTGGATTACCTATATTGAGGTCGACTTTTCTTGGCTTCTTGGGTTTGACTGTCTAAAAGACAGATCTCGTCGTACCGTACATCGTATCCTCTCTCTTTCCCAGAGATGACGCGTTAGTACCAAGAGACAAGATGAATGATCCACGTTCGAGATGCAACCTGGCATACAGTACCAATTATTGCGATGATCTCACTCCGACCTCAAACGTTTGGAGGAAAAGAGGCTCAAGTGTAACATACCTTTGCGCATCTTTCGCCAGGTGTCTTTCGAGCGTCATTGCATCGTTGCTAGATATCCTACTACACGACCCCTTCCTTTACGCGCTGTCGTCCATTTCAAACATGACGACCTCCGGCTTGCCCTCACCAACATTCGCAATCTCGAATTTGTCCCCCTCTTTGACATTACGGACAAAAACGCCGTCTCCCTCCTTCAACTCGACCTTTTCGGATCCGCTAGACACCGTGATGGTGGTTCCCTTCGCTTTCGAGGTGTTGTATCCGGAGACTTGGACGAGCTGTACATAGAAGAGCTTGTTTTTGATCGAGGCGGTCGTTGGGGGATGCATCGCGTAGGTGACGGATTTCGAAGGGGAGAGGACTGATGCGGAAAAGTAGAGAGCGGCGTGAACCTGGACGGTTGGGGACATTGGAGAGTCAGAGAAGCCAGGACAACAACGCGAGGTCACCTACGGGTGCGGGGCCGGAACCTTCTCGAGTGTCCTCTATTCCCTCGGCGGTGACCGGGGCAACGATTTCACAAATCTTGTCCGCCTTCTGCTCGTCCGTGAAATGTCTGTCGGGTCCAGAGCTGGTCAGCCGAGGCATGTACCTATAAAACTAGAACCACTTGCCGTGTATAATATCCAGGTTTCAACCCTCTGACATTCGGCAACGCCCAGATCTGCAGGAAATGGCATTCTTTGCTGAGTATCCGCGATTCATCAGCGGTGCATACATAGCACGACACAGCAGCACGCACGAAGGGTGGTCATTGTATTCCGAATGGGCGATCCCTGTCCCGCCAGACGTCATTTGCAGATCTCCTCGCTTCATTGTCTCGACGTTCTTCATGTTGTCCTTGTGCGTCAACTCGCCGTTGATGATGTAGGAAAAGATCTCGGCCTCGCGATGGGGGTGCGTCGGGAAACCTGTTCTCGGCTGTGATCTGTCAGTTGGATGGTGAGTGGTCTGGATGTGGGCGGACGCACTGCCACACGGTCTTCATTGATGACTCGCAGCGAGCCAAAGGACTGGTACGATGGGTCGTAATAGTCGGCAAATGAGAACGTGTGGAAGCTCTGGTCAGGTGAGGGTGAATCAGCGAGCGAAGTGTCGACCACGGAGTCACTTACCTTCAACCACCCATGGTCTGCGTTCCCGCGGTCGGGTGAGGGTCGGAACTGGAACTTCATGGTGGAGGACGTTGAGGTTGTGGAAGATGGAGCGCGAGATGGGAACAGTGCTTTCGTCGCTGCCAGGAGTGGATTGCGGTATAGGGTCGATATGATGAGCAGGACGACTGCGATAAGGAGATTTTTGTAGAATGTATGAATTTTGACGGGTGATCCGAGATCGAGTTGGATGTGATGGGGCAAGATGGGGATGAGAGATGCTTGGGTCTTTATACACGGAGGGGAGAGCGGATGAGTGGGTGTGCTGTAGTAATCCATGAGAATTCATGACCCAAAGAAGGGGCTCGGACCTTTACTCGGAAGCAAATCCGGCGCGGAGATTACCGCTTGGAGGGGTGAAACTCCCAAGCGGTCCAAGGGTCGACGGCTACTTCCACTGCCACATGCCACAACGCCGCAGCAATCAAAATCCCCAAACCCCCTCCCGACTGGGAGACCTGACCTCACCCCCATCTCACCTCGCATCATGCATGCAACACCACCATTTGACTCGCACAGCACGTCCGAGTACACACGTCGTTTCAGAATGCAGCTAAGAGGCCTGTAGCGGCGTTGCTCCGAGTGCTCGCCGTAATGAGAAAAGCGAGGGGTCAATGTTTTGTCACGTGTCGATGAGGACGCGATTGCGGAGACAGCCGCCCTAGAGGGCGGCGTGGTATACTCAAGTATAAGCCCTATATTACTGCCTATCCTACTTTCTCATACCACGTCTCCGACTTCTCTTTGACTAGCTCTCTCTCTCCATGGAACGCATGCAAGATTGGCACGGCCGCACCTGCACCAAACCAGTTGCTAAACATGCCCACACCTTCATCCACCACCACGCTCCCGAGATCTGCCTCCGTAACGACTGGCGACCCGCTCTGTGGAGAGGTATATATCGAAACAGTCGTCCGATTGTACAGATTCCCATCGAAATGCGTCAGCGCGATGTGCGTTGCGAACGTCTTGTGTAGCTTGCCGACAAATATGGGGCCGGTGAGATTCAGACCGGGTTGCTCCAGTAGGCGTGCGTAGAATGCAGTCAGCTCTGGAGAGCTCGAGGCGGCATCGAAGGACTCTAGGGTAAAGCTGCCGTATGCAGCCTGTGTATATGTCCCCGGTACTTGATCGAAACCTGGTTTCGGTGGGGAAGGGTGCTTGGGCAAGTCTGCATGTCGTTTGTGAGGGGAGAGAATGGGCGCGGCCAATCGCTGTTCCCAGTCGATTGGTTCTAATCCGAGAAGATGGTCCAGTAGTCGGTACTCGATGATCTCATGAAACAGACTCCCGTATTCGTCATCGTTGACCATGGTGGCGAAAGCAAACCCGAGCGAGGGGACTCGCGTGACTTGCGATTTTTGACCGGGAAGGGACCCGCCGTGGTGGACGATCGGGGTGGACCGGTAAGCGAAGGACATGGAACCCTGCCCATAAGTGCTGGACCCCACTTCTCGCCATGGAGTAGGACTGGATTGCGTCATGAGTGATGTCGACGTCTTCTCGATGAGATATCTAGGAATGACGGATGGATGAATAAGCTCTTTTAGCCACTTGGTCTTGTGTGGGTGTCGTCGTCAGCAAAGAGGGACAAAGGCGTCTTGACTTGACTCACCAGATCCTTGGACGACGAAATCAAGCCTCCCATACCCGCTTCGCTTAGCCCATCACCCTCGGTCCACCAGCCCAAACTCTCCGGCACTCCGGTACATGCTTTGTCCACCTTGCGGTCGATATCAAGTGCCTCGCACTTTTTGGCATTCCGTTCGACTCTCACAAAGCCTTCTGACCTCTGTCCACTTTGCCTCGCTTCCAAGCAGTTATATGTCGTAGAGCTCATCCCCAGAGGATCCAGAATCCGGCGCTTGACATAGTCGACGAACGAAATGTTGGTCAACGTGGGGATCATGTGGGATAGCGCGAGATAATGGAAGTTGTTGTATTGCCAAGTCTGACGGATCTCTGTGGATGGCTTCAGGTACCGCATGCTCTGGATGGAGGCCAAGGGCGTTGTTCGACTTTGGGCAATCTTGAGCACTCACACCTGTCGGTGAGCCCGAGGTGAACTCACCTGTCATGACTCGTATCGTGTCGAGGCATACCCGATCTCATCGACATGAGGTCAAGAACATCCACATGGTCGCTTGCGTACGGATCGGCGAGCTGCCAATCAGGAAGGATGTCTTTCACCTTGGTCGACCAGTCCAGCAGCTCTCCGTTAGGTAGCAGCGTCTTGTTATGAACGAGGAGATTGACGGCAGTTGCGGTGAAAAGCTTGGAGTTGGACGCTAATGCGAAGAGTGACTAGGAGGAAACTGATGAGTGATGGTGCCGAGCAATTACCCCTACATACGTTCTCGGTGACTTTAGTTCCAGCTCCATCAGCGTCACCGAAAGCAAACGTCTCTTGCTGCCATTCCCCCACCGGGGCAGCGTGATCCGGGTAGGTGTAATTGGGAGAGAGGACGATGGCGAGGGATATTCCAGATATATTCCATCTCGTACGCAGCGTTTCGATGTAGTCGGTAACTTTTGGCGGAAGCACAAAGGGGTCCGGGGCGTTGCCGAGCACGAGCTGCTCGGTCGGGCGAGCCAAAGCGGAAGGAATGGAGGAGACTACGATCCATGACAGGTATAGCTTGGTTATCCACATCGTGATTGTGTAGATTGAAGAGGTCTAGCAACAAGACACCCGCTGTATTGAAGCCATGGTTGCGTAAGAGTTATCTGTCCCGTTGTCCCATGTGGCATCGCGGACATAGCCGAACGGTCGACTGGCAATATTTGCGGTCACCAAGCCCCTGAAACTTCTGGCAGAAGGACACTAAAGAGGAAACACCCTCCCCAGATTTCTTTCAAGTGGCATGATAAGGGCTGCACGTTCGTTGCAATGCATCAAGAAGAACAAGGCAAACGCAAGGGCAGTGCCACACTACCCAATTTTCGAGATGGTATGATTTATGTCTGCATCACAGTGTCTGGTTTTAGATATATCAGCGTCAGTAGAGAAGCCTCGACATAATACATCAATGAGCGGCATTCATTGCGTGCGACAATCGGATGAGGTGGAAATCGACATGAGGGAACACAGCAATCTATCGAATACTGAAAAGATTCAAGTTCATCGCCTGTACGGGTATGGTCTGTTCATAGAGTGCAACACACTCACCATCGCATGTACGATGCAGAGCAAGATGGGAATTATGCGCTTAGAACCATCGTCGCCTTCGACCCCACATTGTACCTTGAGGTCGGAACCGATAGGTATATGACTCCCTTCTGTCCCACTGCTTGGTGCGGCCCACTGCACCATGTCGAGAGAAAGACGCAGGATTTCGTCTTCCTCTAAAGCAATCGTTGAATACATCGACCTAGGCAGGAATAGTGACACTTACGGATAGTAGCGATTTCTGCTTTCCGCTGAGGGCGCAATGACAGGTCAGTGATATATCGGGTTACGCAATCAGCTCACGCAAAGCCACCTGCCAGCCACAGCTCCAACAGCTCAAGTCGCTTTGCGACCGCAGTGGCATTATAGGTATACCGCAGAAATGAAAGGTGCGGCGCGAACGCCTTGCCTGTACGAAGTCTGCGGTCCGTCAGGACTTGTGAGCTCAACTCCGACGCTGCAGGCGGAACATACTGTTTCCACATTGTGGGCATAGCTGCGGAGGGTAAGGAAGTTGCCGATGCTGAGGGATGAGCGTTAAAACCGGATGCCCAATTTGGAACACCTGATTCCCCTACCGAATAGTATACGCCAACTAAGGGCTGTCAGAGACCTCCAACCGAATTTAGTGAGGGCTTACCCATAGTAAGTGAGGTAGATAAGCGTCATGAACCGAATTGTTTGGCAGGCTTTCACCACACACGTCGTGGAAGTCTTCAAAGGAGCCACTCCCTTGTTCTTCACTGTCAAAGGATGCGATCCGACGGGGCAGGATATGGTTACCGTCCCAAATCAATATTGTGTTGAGCTTTAACCGCAACTTATCATGGGTAAGGCTCCATCGTCGTCCGCTCTATCAAGACCCACATCACATCGAGCTAACGTGACGCAGCGAACAAGACACCACAGACGATGCCTCATGAGTTCACCCTCCCGTTGCTTCACCAACACTTTCGAAAGACTCCCAATACGCCTGGTGCGAATGCTTTAATCAACCTCCCACCAACCGTCTTCCTTGACACGGAAGAGGACATCAACGTCATCGGCGCCAGCTTGTACATCCTCTGCGTAAAGTTTGACCAGCTGGAAGAAGATGAGAGACCGAAAGACAAGGACGGTTTGAGACGGGTCTGTCGCCTGTTGTGTTATATCGGCGATGAGGTTACTGATGGGCCCACAACAGTGGATCGCGAAAAATAGATTAGACGTGATCGGTGGATTGCTGAAGAAGATTGAGCCCCCGCTACGTGAGTCTCTTCCCTTGTGTAAGAGCAGGCGCCAGCTCATCCGGCCAAGACGCTTGGTCCGTCGATCAGATTCAGCGGGATGTTGCTGCTATGCTGGAAGACCTGCTGGTCAAACTGCTCCCCGAGGAAAAGAAGGAGGAGGCGGATGGGAAGGAGAGGGCGAAGGGAGATAAATAGCCCTTCACAGTCTAGACGTTTGTTTGAATCAATTCAGTCGCTGTCTGAACCCGACGGTTTCTACTTTGTTACAGCCTACTCTGCTGTTGCTAACAGCCTTAGATGTTACATCGCTCTTCCCAGTAGTGAAACACTCCTTTCATATGAGCTCCCCGCACAGCGAGAGATCTCTTTTGTCAGTTCATCCCCATCTCCCTTCAAGCACCATGTGCAGCAACGTCGTTCAGCTCTTTCTTCTCGGTTATTTCTTCGCTCACTGACTCCCACTTGTCGCGCGAATCCCAAGAGCGAAACAATGCTCGAGCTCATCCTCTTCGCTTTCACCCTCCCGCTCTGTAGAGCTGGTCTCTTCGAATCATCATCGTCGTCGGCCACCGCCGCTGTCGATTCCTCCTCGCCATCCGCCACGACGTCCCCCTCGTCCTCCTCATCTTCGTCTTCTACCAACTCTTCCACGTCCTCCGAAGTAGCTTTTCTTCAGACACTCCAGACGGCCGACATTTCCTCCATGGACTGCCTCATCACACTCGTGAACATGACCTCCAATGACATTGGCTCCTGCCTATCGCTTTCATCCCTTGCGCCGTTGATCGTCGCTCCGTCATCCAATTCATCTTTCTCTGATCAACTGACCACCTGGCTTGGGACAGCGTGCGCTGCAACATCTTGCAGCGCAACGGATCTCTCGGACGCGTTGATTCAACTATCGACCTCTTGTCAAGGAGATAGTCTTCTGGTGTCCACTCTGACAGCTATCCTGAGTGGGTACTCGACAAGCTTTCGAACGCTGGCCTGTTCGGTACACTAGTAAGTCGCGTTATTCAGCACTAAGAGGAGGATAGGGATAGGGCTGACGAAGTTTTCCGCTCACAGTAACGGGAGCTCGACCTTGTGTCTTCCCGATACCTTGAACTCTTCCACTGCTGCTAATTCGAATACGTTTTTCAATGATCTGGTGTCCGGCACAAATTTGTCTAGCTATACGCAAAGCGTCTTCCAGCAGGCGGAATGCAGTGGCTGCATGTACGAGGCAAGTGGTCACTCTGATCTTGACTAAAGCACGACGAGCTGATAGATGTGCTAGATGTACAAGTCTTCGTAAGTTTTTTCCGCTCACAGATTACCCTAATGTCACTCAGCGTATACATGATCCCGTCCGTCCGTGGAAACTCTGTAACGACAGCGTTTGGAGATCATTTAAAGAACGACTGCCCAGGCCAAAGCCAATCGTCCAATTCAACCAATTCGACCACAACCACCCCTGATTGGAGTAACGTCGAGGACCAGTTGATACCCGATGCGTTGACGGTGCAGTCCAATACTGCAAGTGCGAGCGCCGGAGCGCAACAGATGGTGCGGTGGGACTGGAGGGGTATGGTGGTTGGGATGATTGCGATGGCTATCGGAGGCTTAGTGGTCTTGAAATGAGTTGATCGAAAGCGAGATGTCAAGCGGTTTGCGTCTACGCCGTTTCCTTTGATTCCCAGATCGAGAGCCCGCAAAATCTTGAACGTTTCGTTGACCACGTTTCGGGCTGGGCACGGGATTGCCTCGCTCAGACAATATCACACCCCGTACACTGACGACGATCCGTATTTCGTCATTCGAAGACATGCGGATGAGACGGATCTCTTCAGCGAGCTACAAGGAGATGAGATCTACATTTTGAGGAGATCAGTAGCCGGTGAGCGAAGGGAAGTCTGCAGCAGTTGTCAAGAGGAAGCAGTGAGTAGTTATAAAGGGAAAATAGGCGGAAGGGGTGGATTGCTACTCCGGAGACGTTTGAATGCAGCTATTTACATCAGCATTCCCGACACTTGCTATCTACACATGTTTCTTCTCCCTTCTCATCTTCTCGCCATTCACGGCAATCTTCATGTATATCCAAATGCACATCAGGCAAGTGCCGGTGAAAGCGTAGCACAGTACTGGGCCCCAGAGCCAATATATCGAGGTCGCCAATAGGGGTCCGATGGCTCGTCCGAGTTGGCCCTGAGAATCTTGCTGTCAGCTCGACCGGAAGGCCGCAGAGATGAACACCTACCTTGGACCTAAAGCCACCCAGTGCACGCCCTCGGTCCACGTCATCACAGCATCCCGCAGCAGCGGATGTCAATCCAGTGACGACAGTAGCGGACGTATAACTGAGACCCGTCGCAGCGGAGTACAACACCAGTGTCGAGATTATGTCGGAGGATCTCACCAGCGGGAGGATGGACAGGAAAGCGAGAGCAGCGACACAGGATGCAAGACCACGATGTGCGAGACGGAGCTCGCCAATGCGCAGTAATGAGGGTCGAACGTGTCTCGCTTGCAGTACAGAGGAGAGGATCCCGATGTCTGGTTTCGCGTAAGCGGCGAAGTGATTGCGCGAGACTCCCTACTCACACGACAGTAGTCGGCCATTCTGGGCATTGGTCGCTTGGAAGAGATCGTATGTGAGAAAGGTGAGAGTAAATTCGGCCTGGCGCCGTCGGTGAGTGGGCCGTTCGTCAAGATTTCAAACATACTAACCCCCGAGAAGAACAACAGGAATAACCCATGGAGAAGCCCGACCTGCCGCAGTCTGCTTTCTCTGCTCGCCCTGCTTTCTTCATCGACCTCATCTCGGGGCTTCTCTTTCGTCGTGTTGGCGTCGGTAGCGTCCGACTTCCATCCTTTCGTTTCAGGCAGTCGCAACCACAAATAGCTCGTCTCGACCACCAAGAGAACCAGGGCGATCAGCGCCGGTAACGCGTAGATGTTTGTCTTGGACGCGGAAGACGACATAGGCAGCGGCCGCGAAGCGAAATACGCTCCCAGTGAGGGACTACGGGCGGTCAGCGTTCCTGCAGCGATGTTGAAGAATAGCCCTCACCCAAAGGTGAAACAGATTGAAAAGGCGATTCCAACTAGCGCAAGAGACTTGGACCGCGTATCCGGAGTCGTCACATCACCGATGATTGCACTAGGAACCTCTTTGAGCATTCAATTCCTGTTGAATGCGGCAGAAACTCACGTGCTCAGCTGGACATTGCCTTCCGACAACCCTCCCACAAGTCTCGCCAGGAGAAACGAGGCCTGTTCAATGTATCGGTTCAACCCGTGAAGCCATCACACAACTTACGAAGGAAGTTGACTGAAGCCATATAAGAGCCGATAGGATGTTTCCGATCATGGTTATGAGCAGTATCTTTTTTCGTCCGTGTTTGTCCGACACTGCATCTTGGCGTCACTTTGACAGGCTTCAGAGAGCGGAAGCGACCTACGTTTTCCCAAAGATGGACTGATGAGACACTGGCAGAAGCTGAACAAGCTCCCCATCGCTCCTCCGAGTAGAACCACATCCCAGTTTTTGTCGCCTTGTTGAGCGACGTGAGAGAACGAGAAGCCGAGCAAGGCGGATCGCCATGAATGAGTATAATGTAAAAGCCTCGCCAAGAGGGTCGAAGTGCCTTGTGACTCCCTTTGCAAGTACCATGCTACAGAAGAGGGTCCAGGCATGAGTGTCGGGGTACACCAGGCCGCCCTCTAGAGCGGCCGACAGCGGTGAAACTTGCCTATCAGACGGGGAAACAGAGGTAGCGGTATCGTGAAAGCCAAGAGGTCGAGGACAAGAGCAATGAAGACTGTTCTGACGATCTTTGACGACTGAACTGAGCTTTCGGCTGCCATCTTGTGTAGAATTGGAGGAGGAAGCGCAACTGGGGAGACCGTAACCGGTTGGACAGCTTCGGAAGCAAAAACCGCCAGGCTGGCCTAGGCCACAGTTGAGGGGAGCGCGGAAGCAAATCCCCTACACTCCGGACCGCAGTGCACCTTTGAATCAGGGTGGAAAGAAAGGTGTCCAAGAATTGAGGGGATGGTAACAAGGTGATGACCCAGACAAGCCAAGCTTCAAGAGTCTATTGTATATACATTTATACATCGACGAAACTCACAAGCTTCCATATTCACCTGCACCGAGTGCTACCCGTCTCTTGCTATTGTGACTCAATCGTCCACTCCCGTCAAATCGATGAAAATCGCCGGCTTTCTCTCGATTATCTCATAGTCTTCATCTTCCTCGCCTGCCGCGGCGCCTTTGGCCTCGCTCTGGGACAATGGTCAGCGGGAGTTCAAGACAATACATCGACAACTTGCCTTGAGAATGCGGGATTTCAGGTTCTGTTCGTTCTCAGTTTCCGACATCCCGCACACGATACGTTCTTCGGAGGACGTTCCCTCCTCTGCTTCTGGGGATGATTCAATCTCTGCACGCTGACAGTTAGAATCCCGCATTCCACGAGGGCGTCACACGGAAGACCTACCATCAATGATACCTGCGGCTTTCAGATAGGCTTTCGTTCGATACTGAAAGACCTGTCAGTATGGCTGACTGAACAGGAAGGCACATGGAGTGGAAGACGTACTCGGAACACCATCATCAACCAAGGAATCTCTCGATCGTGATATCGAGTTGATCGGGTGGTCGGACTGCCAGTGCCGGTCTTCACTTCGAAAGGTCGGGATGATCCACCGCTGCAGCGAGACGAGCCGTCGGTACACCAAATTTCTCTGTCTGATGATGAAACACCTACCGCACGCACATCCCCAATGCAGCCTTCTTAGAATCCTCATGAGCTCTTCCCAGCTTGGCGACAGCACCTGCGTGGGACAGATGATTCGGACGGTAGGGGACCGCTTTCGAGCTGGATAATGCCCCTCTCCTTCCTGGGTTCCCAATAGTCGATACCCGATAGATCTTCATTGTGACCGTGCCGACTTGATCGAGTTGATGTCCCGTTAGAGTCGCATCGGCCTCGTCGTCAGTGAGATCCTGCACAGCGCCGTAGTCAGCGCTGTGAAGAGCGAGTATACATGCACTCACCAGGCGTCCAATCTTGAATCTACTCTGAACCCTCTCGCCGTCCACAACCTCGGTGAACCATTCCTTCATCTTGATGCTGGTGTTTCCCTTGGGGATTTCTTTCGTTGGCAGCTTCCTACCGTCAATTTCCATCTTCACAGCCAGACCGCCTCGTTTCCACGTCCTGATTTCGTTCTGCCGCATTTGGATTGTGAATTCCTGGACCCTTAGATCAACTCGGTCATTTTCGCCTTGTGCCGCGCTCACCATATCGTTCTCGCACTCAACGTAGCAGGATAGCTTACATGGAACATCATTCTTGGCCTTGGACACAGTTTTCTGGTGCTCGACTGGGGGGACATTAGCAAAAAGCGGTTTTCGGTTTTGCAGCATACCCAGCCGGTCTTCCCCGGACTGAAGCCAAGCCTGGGACCCGATGTCAGCACGAGCTAATACATCACTCGACCATGCAAGCTCACCTCGAAGCCGTTGAAGTTGGCTTTAGCCAACATGTTGCGATGACAGCAGGATGAGTAAACAGCGAGTTGATTGATGATGAGGTTGAATGAAACCAATGCGAGTTCATAGCGTCAGGGAACACACTTTGTGGCAGGTTTCAGGTAGCAATTCACGGAGCAGCTGGAGGCGCCTGGTGGATTAGAGTGTACGACGTTGCTAAAAAGACTGCAGTGCATGCGGAAGCCACCTTCACTCCCAGAGTGCTGCCCGAGCTGCCTCCACCAAGTCTTCCTGGAACCGCCTTCCCTCGGATAACGCTTGGGCCATCATCACACCGGGATGCGGTATACCCTTGTACACCTTAAGGACGACCGGTACTCCAGCGCTCTTCAGTTTCTCCGCGTAGGCGATCCTGTGGAAAACGCTTAGCAGTAGAGCCTGGAGACGTAACTTACCCCTCGTCACGGAGGATATCGGCTTCTGCCACGCCTACAAATGTGGGAGGATCTGCACGGGTATCAGCCCACTCGTACTGGTTCAAAGAGCAGACACTTGCGCTGAGCCCAGAACACTTCGGGAGCGAGCATGGGACTAGCGTGCCAGTCGGTCTGAGGGGCGAGTCAGCTCTGGCGAAATCGACAGCGAGACCACCTACTCGATGTTCCGGGTTCGGAATGAACAGGTTTCTGTACCACAACATCTTGTCTCGCTCAAGGGCTGTGCACCGGTCAATACTGCTCTTAGCCACTACTTGCGTCTACTCACTTGGCCCATCGGCGTTGGTCGTCCACGACTCGTAGGTATTCCAGGTAGGACTACCGAGATGCGCCTCCCCGGCGGTGTTATCTGTGACCGGTACAGTCGAGAGATTCAACTTGAATTTCAGATCTTTGGGAGCGTGGGGATCGGCGATCAGCATGTTGATCATGGTCGCGCTGAGGTGTCCACCGGCAGACGCGCCTCCGATAACACTGTGTTTGTTTTAGCGGAAAAATGAAACATGGAGCTGATAGCCTACAAGCGGGATGGATTGATATTGATCGCGTACGCGCCTTGCTCCCAGAGCCACAGCAGCACCTCCCAGCACTATGTCGTCGTGTCAGGCCGAAGCTGGGAGCCGTAAACAGTAACTTACGTCTTCGATGGCTGCAGGGTACGGGTAGTCTGGTGCCATTCGATACTCAGGCGACACGACAACTGCGTTGGCACCTACGCATAGTCTGGTGCTGAGAGACTCTTCGGATGTGCTTGACCCGAGGACCTTTGCGAGGACTTTAGTTTTTACCACTAGGTCCGCCCACCGATACTTACCCAGCCGCCACCGTGGATATTGTAAATGACAGGCCAGCCACCCGCCGGCATCTCCCCAGGCGGGGTGTAAACGACACACGACACCTCCGGATAAGACGTCTCGGTATACTTGCGAGGTACCGATATTTCTATTGATCAAGTATCAGCCGGTCCTTGACAAGAAGCTTGCAGCCTACCTATCTCGCTCCCGACTGCAATCTTCTCGTATGCGCCTGGAACATAGCTTCCCTTACTTTTCTTGAACGTATGAGGGGGCATGTCTTGCACTCGGGGACGTCCGACAAAGTTCGCATTGTGGAGAGCCACGTACTCTGGGTCGAGCTTGGCGAGTTGCTTATCCGTCAACGGTTTTGCACCGATCTGAGCGACTTGTAGCGGTGCTATGTGACCTTGGGGACTGATGGACATCGTGTGTGATGCAGTGCGGAGTGATACAAGAGTCGAAAGATGGGGACAACTTGTGAGATTAACACCCGACATATTCTGGCTCGTGCTATTGAATACCGTGGGGGCGCAGAGCGCCCCAATCAACCTTCAGAATGGACCGAGCCGCGGGGTCTGCATTATTCAGGGAAGCTGTTTGTCCCGCGCCCCCACCGCCAGCGCCCTTCTTTCCAAGTGTCTATCGCTATGTCAGTACCTTCAAGGCGTTAAAAGGTGACTGAACATGGTCCTTTATCCTTATCCCTGTCGTCTCAACACCCCTACCAATACTGCAATCAGCGATGGAAAATACCATGGCAATGACCCCTACCGTCCTCGTCGACCCAGACCTCGTCGGTGAGAAAACAGACAAACCGATCGACATGGATGCAAGCGTGAGCTACCGCGACGTAGACCACGACAGCCCTGTATGTCCTGCCATGGCTATAGGAGCACACTGACACCCTTCCGGACTTGTAGAACTGGTACCGAAGTGTCTTCTTCCAAGTGACCATTGTTGGCATTTGCGCCTTTCTTGCGCCCGGCATCTTCAATGCGATGTCTCTTACCGGAGCTGGCGGCGCGCAGACTCCATACTTGGTCAATACTGCTAATGCCAGTACGTACTGCATGACTCAGATATCCGGTATTGATTCATGTGACTTTTTAAGTCCTCTATGCGCTCTTGACTGTTTGTTGCATCTTCGGCGTAAGTCGTTCGCGCTCGCTCTCGACAAAGCTTACCCATCAACAGGGCCTTTTAACAAACCTGATCGGTTTTCGTTTCGCTCTCATGCTGGGATCATGTGGCTATGCTCGTAAGTCACCATTCGAGCCCACATCACTCAAAGTCTCACACATGACTCTGCCAGTCTACGCGGGCGGGCTTTATGCTAACAAAGTTCACGGAACTGAGTGGCTCATTCTCTTTGGCGCCGCCATGAACGGAATAGTATGTTCCGTCGAGAGAAACAGTCAATCGTCAATTGCTGATGAGACCGGTTTCAGTCTGGCGGAATCTTCTGGTGTACCGAAGGCGCTGTCATGATCGGCTACCCGGAGCCTCGTAAGGTCGGACGATACCTTGGCTTGTGGTTGGGATGGAGGAATGCCGGTACCCTTATCGGGTCCTCCGTGAGCGATCACTACCAAAGGACAAGGTATCGTACTCACCGCGCTCCATAGATCAATCTTGGTCTTAACGCAAACACCAAGACTGCCGGTTCGCTGTCAAGCTCTACTTATGTGAGTAGTGTCTTTCCTCCAGGGTCCTCGCTGACCATGTCCAGATTGTATTCATTGTCCTTCGTGAGTCGCGGTCTTTGCGTGATGCGTGAGCTCATGACCTTTAGAATGCCTCGGTCCCCTGGTGGCGTTTTTCCTTTCCGAGCCCGACAAGGTCCAACGTCCCGACGGATCCCGAGTCTTGATGAAAAACCCCTCGCCTATGGCTGTGGAAGCAAAGGCCATGTGGACTCGAGTCTTTACGAGATGGGATGTCCTGGCACTATGCCCTATCATGCTCTACTCCACTTGGTTTAGCTCATAGTAAGTCTATGGACCAGGCCAGCTCCCGCTAACAAAGTATAGCGCGGGAACCTTCCTGTCTTTATATTTCAATGTCCGCTCCCGGGCGCTCGCTTCTTTTGTAACGTCATTCGTGTCCATCCTGGCCAATGTGGTCCTCGGACTCTTCCTCGACTCGACACGCATGTCTCAGAAGTTCAAGGCTAGATTCTCCTTCATCGCAATCTTCTTCGTCCTCAACATCGCCATGTGGATATGGCAAACAGTCATGCAGGTGAGGCTGCCGCAGTCATCGGTTGACGCTTCTTCACTCAGTCGTCAAACAGGTAAAATACATCTCTCACCCTCCAAAAGCTCTCGATTGGACGGCCGGAACCGCATGGTACCAAGGCTGGGGCGTGTACTGCATGGTCCTCGTGATGTACAACATCAATGCCAATTTGCTTTACTGGGTTATCTCGACAATGTCCGATGACCCTAAGGACGCGGTACGTCTCGCCGGACTGCTCCGAGGCGTTGAGGGAGCCGGAGGCGCGGGCGGGTTCGGCATGAACACGCACAAGACTCTGTCGAAGTATGTGCCCCTGGGTTTCAACTTTGCTCTTTGTGTAGTGTCCAGTATCGTTGCGTACCCGGTCATACACAGGATCGGTGAGTGTTGGAGTTTTCCTCGGTGATCTATCCTGATTTGTACCTCACAGGCACCCCTAAAGCGAATTCTACGGCGCCGCCTAGCCAAAAAGTCATTGAAGATGGGCCAGAAGTGTAGTAGCATTCGGTAAAGTGAATACGAGTTTTCGGGAAGTTGTTCGTAAAGTTGTGCGGGGTGTAGTGTGTCTGTGATGCATCTTGCGGTTCGAAGTTGTATATTGAGATCGCTCAGATCCCAATACGGCCGGGAACCCTGGGCTACGCTGGAGGTCCCTGTTCAGTCTCTGAATCTCGCTCGAGCGTGTCGACCCGCGGAATTCACCGGGAGGAAGCATAACATGACGCATGGCTAGCATATCCCTACAGCTTTGTTGCTGCCACCCTTTCCCTCCTCAGGCCAAAGTCAACGACTGGGCTTCGCGCACCACGTTAAGCACCTCCTGTACAAAATCATCCACCTCCGATTGGGTCATCGCAAAGCTGAGGCTGATCAGCCCTCGCTGGGCTATCCAATACCCCTTCTCCAGCAGCTTGAAGAAGACAAAGTCCAGTCCAGCGGTTTTGAGCTGACCTGACAAGGTGCAGTGAAGTTGATTTATGGAGCCGAGTCCAGTCATCTATGTCTCGCTGATCAGCGAGAAGAGCCTCGTTCGTGAGGGGAGACGTTACGATATAGGGTGCAGATAGGCTCTGAAGACCGTTATTGATGGAATTTCGCATATGATCTCCGATGAAGTTAAGTTTGTCCAGTGCGGATTCAGTCAAGATATGTTCCAGTGCCGTAGCACCTGAGGACCGTGTTACGGACCTACCGCAGGGAGAGGAGCTACCGACTCACCTGCCACCATTGTACACGGTGAGTTGTTGAATGTTCCGCCATGCGATACCGCACCAGGTGTACGCGAGTCGAACCTGAATGATGTAAGCCCAAAGGTTCTTAGTGACAAGATAGAATGCTGAAACTTACATCTGCATGATCTCCTCCTTGCCACCAAATGCCCCAAATGCAAACCCGCCGCCGAAAAACTTGCCGATGGTGCAGAGATCTGGAGTGATCTATTGGTGCAAACAATAAACCTCAAGAGTGTGCTCTGGCCTGACTTTTCCCTAAACTCACCCCCAGCACTTTTTGTCGTCCGCCGAAACCTAGTCGAGCGGTCTGCACCTCGTCCAATATCATGACCGCTCCAACGGCCGTTGCAAGCCGTCGAACTTCCCGGAGGAACTCATCATGTCCCGGAATCTTGAAAAGTCAGTGTCGGCTTGATCTGCCTTCAAAACGTACACATCCGCCAGCACCAAGCATAGGCTCGATTATAATCGCCGCAATCGAGTCGGCATTCGCCTCTACAAGAGATCGAGTGCTCGCGATGTCATTATAAGGTGCAACTATGTAGTCCTGTTTGTCGATCTGAGCAACGACTCAAGGGCGGACAAAAGGGCGGAGACCTACAAACGGCGCTGTTAACACATTCGCCTCGTTCTTTCTCTCTCCTTCCTTCGATAAAGACGCGTTTGGCCACTCCTTCTTGACTTCAAAATGCGAGAGCAAGGAACCGTGATAGCCACCTTCGAACACGACCACTTTAGTCCTCGCGGTGTGCTTTATGGCGGTCGTGATGGCGAGAAGATTTGCCTCGGTACCCGAGTTGGCAAAACGCAGCAGCTCCATGGAAGGAAACCGTTCGCGGATGAGGGTAGCCAAACGAGATTCGAACGGGGTATGGGCACCGAGCTACTTGGAACCCAGTGTCAGTCTGCGCGCGCATATTCTGCCTCAGTACACACCTGAATTCCATTATCCAGCGCACCGACGATCGCATCGCGAAGAATCTTGTTAGTTTTCCCGTAGATCCCACTAGTGAAGTCGGAAACACTACCAGCGTGGTAAGTTCAGGAACGGCATCGACCGAGATCACCCACAAGTCTAAGTATTGATGGCCATCCATGTCTACCAGTATGGTTCCTTCTCCTCGGGCAATGAACAAGGGGAATGGGTGGATGAAGATAGATGATCGAGTGCCTCCTCCTGGAAGGACGCCGGCCGCGACATCGAACGCAGCAAAAGACTTAGGGTTCCGGGCCACATAATCCGCCCTTGCCTGAGCCACCGCCAAAGATAAGGAAGTCATATTTATGGAGTAGCGACGATATAGAGATAGAGGGGAGGTGATATGCCTTCCACAAATCGACAAGTGGAACGGTTTCGCTAATGAGCGCTATGCTAGGTTTGAGAGTATTTGACCGTGCCATCGCCTTGCGCCCCCGGCTTTCGGTGTTCCGGAAAAGTCCGGTTAATCTTCGCGCCCCAGGCGACACGCATAAGCCTGTCCTGATTGGCTGATTTACCCAGTCGACCTTGCGCCTCCAGTCTTGCACTCACTCGTTGATTTCCAGGGCGCGTCTGGAAGATGGCATACAACGGCGTAAACAATGTCGATCAGGGGCCGCTGGGTAACTCCGACGGTATCCGGCGTGCATCTCGGCGGGAAGGACAACCTGATGGGAGTAAACACCTCAAGCAGTACCTTGTCTGTGGGATTGAGGGGTGCGAGAAAGCTTTCAATCGAAAAGATCGTGTGTAAAGTCGTCCGAGTGCATCTTCCTCGGCTGATGACCCTCCAGATCTTACTCGACATCAAGCGAATCGTAAGTCAACCAACTTTGACCGCGTCGTGAGTGACAACTGGCTGATCTCGGCTAGACGGGACCCAAAAACATCCCTGCGACCGATGTTCCAAGTCGTTTCAAAGGCTTGACCTTCTCGCTCGACACCGCACCAGGCATGACGTCGCTCGGAATCGCTCGAAGTCATCGGTCAGCGGAGCGCCCATTGCGTCGGTCTCATCGCTGCCAGATTCAGTCACACCGCCCACAGGTGTCGCTTCGCAAACCGAACCCAATCTCTTCGACATTCCGTCGGACAGAACTACACCGCTCTCCCCGGGCATCAGGATGCTACCAGACGAGGCCCTTCTACATCCTTCATTAAGTCAACATCGCGGCTCTTCCCCACCGAGCACTTCTACCGATGAGATGGACTGGCTTCCAGCTCCGCTAGACGTAAACCCACCAATCATCGATGACTGGGAACACTTCCTACAGCAGCTGAATGGCACTTCAGTCGAAGTCCCTGCAGATCTTAGCTGGCTTGATGCGTTTGCCCCCGAAATGCACGACGAAGGACCTCTCTCGACCCCTCTCACGCCACAAGGTTCTCTCAGGGACGGCGGATATCATATGGCAGTGGAAGCGGATAGGCTAGGCAGTACAATTGTAAATGAGGCAACCAGGTCCGAGTTGATTTCTATTTTCCCAGCAAGTCATCTCCCTGTATCGGAGCGAGACTTATTCCAAGTGCTTAGGAGATTCCAAACTTGGTATCCAGTCCGGCTTTCACCTGTACCGCTCTTCAGACGGCCTTGGACACGTACTGGCAAGCGTTTCATTCTCAACTACCGATGCTACATCGCAAGACTTTCCTTCCCAGTTCCACCCGCAGCACCAAGTTGGCCATCATGATCCTCATTGGTCAGTATCACCTTCCGGCACCAGTCACCCAGTTTGCCGAAATGTCTGCACTCATACGCGCGAGCTTGATGAAAGAAGTTACCCCCGACACGACGTTGATCACTTTTCAGACGCTTCTCCTCTGCGATATCTACGACGAGTACATGTCATCTTCGTCTGCTCAGTTCATGGCCCAATGCTTCTGCCCGACTCTGGTATCTGTTGCAAGACGACGGTCCCTCCTGGTGCGTCAAGGACCGCCCCCGGGAGTCTTTTTGCGCGACGAGAATCCTCAGGGCGAGGCTCTCGAACGAGAGTGGCTCGCTTGGATAGACGAAGAACTGGCGGTTCGGGCTGCTTACACGATGTGGTACATCGACTCTCAGCTCACTGCCTATTGGGGACAAGTCTGTGGACGGCGGTGAGTACTGGAGACTTTCGGAATGGCGAGTCTGACATCACAGCATAGGCACTCCGTGTTCGCGGTGCAAATCAGATTGCCTTGCACGTCTCTCGAATGGGAAGCATCGACTGCATATGAGTGGTTGTCTGCCCATCGAGCAGTCCCTCCGCCCACGCATGTACACTCGCGGGCGGACAATACCTTCCTCCCAGGTATTGACATGGCCCACCAGCCGAAACGAGCTTTGCCGGGATTCAGCGAATCGGTCAAGGCAGCGTTGACTATTAGCCAAGAGGTCGACGGAAGCGCTTCAGCATGGACGCGAATGCTCCTTCTCCATGGTCTGAACGCCATCGTGTGGGACGTGAAGATGCACGGCTCCATTGGTAAGCTAAGAACAGGGGACTCCGCTGAGGTTTAGCCCTCTACGGCGAAGTCAGACACACGTGGAAAGCAACTCTTCACTATGCCATGCTGAAACTGCGAGACCCAACATTCTCGCCCGACACTCCACTCATGGCCGTCAAGGCTTACCGAGACGCCACTGCCCTGTCGTTGTTCTCCATGTACTCCGATGTCGTTTTGCTGTAAGCCTCTCCTCTTTACTCTACATCCTAAACCGACGACGAACACTTTGACCAGCCAAGTGTTTGCCGGTGCGAACGTAGTATCAGGATGCCGTGTTGGAACCCAACAGTACGTTGCCGCGAGACGCAAGCTTTTGTCATGGATCGAGACGGAGGACGGACGCATTGCAAGATGGCATGCTGGTACCTTCTTAGAAGACGTTTATCGTGACGACCTTGTGGGACCGTCACCAATGACGACAGCGTGGACCGTGTATCTTGCCACAGTAGGTCCATCTTTAATAGCAAGAATATCCTCTGAAACTCCTTAGATCATCTGTTGGGTTTTCTCGGTGCTACTCACATCGAGCGCCGCACTGCCTCTCTCCGAAACACCACCACCCCAGCTTGCCATTCCCGGGGCGCTAGCGTTTCTAGCCTCGGTCACCTCCGGCAAGCCGGAAGATTATGAGAGCACTCAATCGAGCTGGAATAAGTTCAATCTTCTCGCTGCAGGGGAGTTCTTCATCACCTCCAAAGGCTCGCACTGGGGAGTCGGTAAGTCGCTGCCAATCATAAGAAACCAATGCTGACCTTTTTGGAAAGCGATGGACGCGGCCAAGACGTTAAAAGCCTTGATGACATCGATGCTTGCGGCCTGAAGGGGATCCTCTGGGCAAGTATGAACGGGACCGCTCATGCGAAGGTACGATGCTGGTAATCGGACGAACTTGAATGTGTGGTATGTAGCTTAATTGGGGGGAGCATCCCCCAAGTGGCTACGACCAAGAGTATTTCGAAGCTGGCACATTGCCTTTCCTCTCTCGACCCGTCCCCTCGTCTCGCTCGACCTTTTCTATGTTTTCCGACTGTTTTCCGACTGCTCTCTTCCACATGATCTTGCACGGCGCCTATACCACATCGCTGTTATACCGAGACTTGCCCGCCGCTCGCCTGCGCCCATCGCTCCGACCCAAAGCCTGTCTCACAGTTCCCACAGCTCCCAACAGCAGTAGCAGTCTGTGTTCGGAACCCAGCGCGGCTTACTGTTGCTTTGCCAGGGGCGGTTCTACCGGAAGCAGAGGTCTCTCGATCTCTGGGTGACTGACGTACGTTGGGTGTCGTGTGCGGCGGACCATGCCTTGTCGACCAGTCAATTATCAAAGACGTAAGCCTCATGCCTCGAGCACCGCTCTTAGCTTCGACCGCCCAGTCTCGATGAGGCTTCTCTGCCGAGTCGGTGAGCGATCAGTTACGTTCAACAGGTGCCGTTTCCCCCTGGACTCTTGGTAAGCTAATTGACAGAGTACCCACCACGAGTTTCTCGGGCGTATCTAAAGGCCCCTCCAACTTATCCTTGCCAAAGGCAGTGTCATAACCCATGCGGGGTCTCGGTATTCCTGCTTTCTGCGCTCTCAACAGCCGTACGACAGTTATTGTATAGTTGGCCGGAACATGACTTGGGAGGTGGTCTTATTAGCCCAACACAACGCGCAAGATGCCTGAATACAAGTACTACTGATAACGAGGATGCGGGGGAACTGGCGAGATAACCGGCCAAATGTCCGATTGGTTGGTCGGCGGCCATTCGTGCGGCCAATTTCTTCTGCGGCGACCTTCTTCGTGCCACGTGTCGACTAGAACGCGGGTCGCCAAGCCTCGCCGATATACAACCAGGTGTCGGCCCCAATCTCTACTCAACCCTCTACCCCACATGACACCTACATCATATGATGTCCGCGCTGCAGAGGCGATCGCTGCTCGCGACCACACCATCCCGGCGGAATACCTCCTCCCGAAATCCGCTTATCCCCTTCCCAGCAATGTCACCACCGTACTAGCTGCGAGCGGCTTCTTGCGCTCATTGGACATGGAAATCATCAGTTGGTCAGCCACTCAATTGCGAGACTTGATCGCCACCTCCCGATATACCGCTGTGCAGGCCGTATCAGCATACATCAAGTCCGCTGCCATCGCTCAGCAAACCACCAACTGCTTGGTGGAAATGTTCGCGGATGAAGCCTTGGAGAGAGCTCAATGGTTGGATGCAGAATTGCAGCGAACCGGCGAGGTCGTCGGACCCCTTCACGGAGTGCCGATCTCTGTCAAGGTAAGCGCCACATCGTGTGCAGAAGCTTATCCGACCGAGGATCACGTTAGCGTCAAGGACCACGACTCGCCCTCTGGATTCTTGTCTCTGGTTGGCAAGTCGATGGGTAAAGAGGACGCCCACTTGGTGAGACTGCTACGCGAATCTGGCGCGGTCCTGTACGTGAGTGAGTATACTCTTACATGCACATCTTCACGGCGGCACTGAGCGAACCACAGAAACAACGAATCCCCAGTCTCTCATGCATCTAGAGACCACTTGTTATCTGGGAACCACGGTCAATCCGCACAACACTGCTCTGACAGCGGGGGGAAGCAGCGGAGGGGAGGGCGCCCTCATCGCCATGAAAGGATCCTGCCTCGGTGTTGGCACGGACATCGGGGGGTCTATCCGCTCGGTAGGGCGACACGGCTTATGAGAACTTACGATCCCAGCCAGCAGGAAACTGCGGTATTTACGGCTTCAAACCCTCAGTCGGCAGACTGCCGTATGGCGGTTGTAATATCCCCTTGGGCCCCGTTGGCTATGACGGTACAGTCTCGCGATTCGAGCTAGACTGACTCTTCGCAGGGATTCTAGGGTCACACGGTCCTATGGCGCGTTCGGTCGACGATCTCGAGCTATACATGACCGTCATCCTCGCCGGCAAGCCGTGGCTGTCTGATCCAACGTAGGTGTAACTTGAGCTTGAAACCCGCGCAGATGCTCATACCAATAGCCTCTCGCCGCGTCCGTGGGCACCATCGTCGAATGCTGGGAGAAAGCTTCGCATCGGTGTGCTCTACGATGACGGCGTTGTAAAGCCAGTTGCCCCCATTCGTCGCGCGTTAGAGGCCTCGATCGAAAAGCTCCGAACAGTCGATAAGTTTGAGATTGCCGAATACAAGCCTTTCAAGAGTGATGAAGCATGGGAAACTATTGTGAGTGGATGACCTGCCGGACGAGCCACTCACGCGGCGAAGAGTTCCTTGTACTGGCCAGACGCGGGAGCAGTGCTTGATTCTCATCTTCAAGCGGCTGCCGAACCAATGCACCCATTGACGAAATGGATCATCAGCTGGTCCAAGGGTATCCAGATGTCTGCCGAGCAGCAGCGGACCGTGAGTAGATTAACAGCAGTGCAGTTGTTGACCAGCGTAGCTCGTGGCTAAACGAGACGCTTTTAGGCGGGGACTCGCTGCCCATTGGCAGGCATCTGGAGTCGATGTTGTGCTTTCGCCAGTAGGACCCAGCCCAGCACCCGTCCATGAGACGGCGCGATATTGGAACGTAAGTGCCCATGTTCGAAGGTTGCTAACGTGTAGTACACATCTTACTGGAACCTGGCCAACTACCCCGCCGCAGTCTTGCCCACAGGTCTTACAGTGGATGTCGATCTAGATCGAGAGGTAGTATCCAACCCCAGAAACGAGTTCGAAGAGTATGTGTACGCCATGTATGATGCTGCTCAGTCGGCAGGAGTGAGTCCTCTGCCTACTTCAACGACACAAGCTGACCCTGCGCAGGCTCCACTCTCCTTGCAGGTTATCGGGTACGCGTATCATGACGAGCAGGTTATCGATGCACTTAGACAGGTGGATGAAGTCTTGCGAGGGTGAAACTCAGCCTCTCGTCGGAGCAAGAGAGTTGTAGCCTGAAGTATGCATCGTCACGGAGGGACAAGCGAGTCGTTTATGGTGCTGACAGCCTCGTTCCGTACAATCTTCGTTCGGATACACCCGGGAAATACCGCGTGGCAATGGCTCCATATGGTCAATGCACGGTTGCCCTTTTTCACCTACTAATTTCACCACGAATACCTCCATTGACAGTTTAGCAACACACCATGACTTCTCCGATCGTGGCAGACACCATCCAGCTCCAGTATCTTCCTCAAGGAGAGGTCTCCACTGGTCCAACCAGGACCAACTCTATCTCTAGGCCTCCGACCTCACAGGGCGGCGTGGATGTCGTGATCGATGTCGAAGCAGAGAATACCTCCGGGGGGATGTGTAATCTGGCACCTATGGACGGCAAGGAGGCGTGGATCTTTGTGTTCGGAGCCTTCCTCATCGAAGTCAGGCCCCCTCTCGACCAAACACAGCTCTCACTTGCGTGTCTAATTGCCAGCGGAGCTAACGGGTTCGAGTGGCTGATCGAATTCGTGGGGTCTTGTATGTTGGGCGTAGCGCTGTTGGCAAGTATGACAGCCTTCACTCGAAAGAGGATCTTTCGCGGTGTCGATGTGCAGACGCTTTTAGATAGCTCCCTTGTCGTTACCTAAAGCATCTTGCGTTACCTAAAGCATCTTGCTCCTCAATCTCTCTTGATGCATCTTAAAACGTCGTAGATGGAAGTGCACCACAAGGGCAGGATGGTCCGTTCCAGTCTGTACACAATAGGCTTAGTGGACATTGATCAACTTACCGACTAGCCACCAGCTTACACACAGCATGCGGAATGGAAGAGACGACTCAACATCATGTCGGATAGAAGTCGTCTCGGGAAAGAGACAACTAGCGCTGCTCTAGAACTATAGGAGACTAGCGGACTGGTAGAACAGCGCATCTTGGCCTCGCTACCACCGAGACAGCAAAGTCGCCAAGGATGCCAAAAAGTCCCAACCCTCCCGACCGGAGATGCGGCTAATGGATTCTTGTTTGCAGATTGACCAGTGAGTCCGAGCGGATAGCCTGTTCGGGCGCATAGAATTGGGCAGATGGAGAGCATCAAAAGACGTGATTCATAACATAACATGTCCTTAGTGTCGTCAACTGTAACATGGGCGAGTTGTGTTCAATCTCACCAATGAGTCCTGTATGCCGAACGTACCTTCACGATCCGCAAGTGTGGCTTGCATAGACTCACTCCAGTCCCTTCTCTCTGTTACGACCTACTTCACCCAGTCCGTCACGCGATCTGTCCTACGTCCACCACAGTTCCAAATGCGTCTGCCAGCTCCTTCAAGACAGTGTCCACAACGGCCTCCGCCTTGGCGCCGGGAATATCCCGATCGCCAATAGCGCCCTTGGCCAAAATGACATCGTACCCTTTCTCCGACGCCTGTCTCGCTGTAGTGCTAACGCACACATGCGCCATGTAGCCCACTAACACTACCTGCTGCTTTCCGGTCTGCTTGATGAGGTCGTCCAGCCTGGTGTCTGTAAACGCCCCGGGGACGGCTTTGTGAACGACAGCCTCGTGAGATTGCGGGGTCAGTTCTGGGAAGATCTCTGCGAGGGGAGTCGATGGCGTGAAAATCGGTGCGCCTTCCGGAGTGTCGTGAACAACATGAATGACTGAGGACTTGGCATCGCGGTACCTCTCGAGCAGTTCCGATATTGCCTTGCGGGTGGAGACATCGTTGGCAGTCTTGAGATGGCCATCGGAGTATCTGAAAAGATAAGTTGGTGAACTTGCAGCAGGGACGTACTCGTTTTGAGCGTCAACAATGACAAGCACGCTATCCTTCAACACAGGAACGGATGGTGGTACGCCACTTAATTCTCTTAGAGTCGTCGGCATGGTGACCTTGGGTGTGACGAGGTGCGTGTAAGAACATGGTGCTCTGGGAATCGCGACTGTATATGCAAGATCATGAAGGCTATCGTGCATGTAATACCCGACAATCGCGTCATGTGTCCAATAGTGAGGAATGGCGTAATAGGCAGTAATCTCCGCCAGATACGAGTGATTTCTAAGGGTGGCGAATGCATTCCGGCATTCCACACGAGATACCTCACAGCGCCCACCCTTTCGCTGAGTTACAAAACGTCGGTTGCAGTGGACCATTGACGAAGAACCTCTCAGACGGCGGAGCGAAGTTTAGCAGTATTTGCATTCAATCTCTTAGGGCGACCCAGGAGCTTACCATCAAGTCACAAGCTAGTATTTGAGCAGACTAGTCTCCCGTCGCAGACGCTGTGCCCCGTACCTCGCCGAACCACGAGCACGAGTGTGGCGGATCCTGCGCCCGCGCTGCATCGCGGCGTCCGTACATCCAAATCACCCATACATCCAAATCACCCATTCTGACGCGCTCAACACAGACGCGGACCGCGTAGGTGCCCGACGGCGTTCTCCAATCGCCCCTACCTGGCCGGGAACCCAGGGTTACGCTGGAGCTCCCTAGTTACGCTGCAAAGCGTAGTGGATGGATTCTGATGTGACATGGCCTAGAGGCCAATGCATCTCAGGTGACGGCTCACGTGTTGACGGCTCACGTGGCCTAGAGGCCATCGTGGCGGTTTCTCGTAGTCTCGGCTAACTGTAGCTACATTTCCAAGCAGCCCTAGTTCACTCGAATGACAACCTGAGAGCGTCAGCTCCTGAACAACGGGCAGAAGACTCACATTTCCTACATGGCTTTGACTGATTTGATACTCAAAAGCCTTGAAGAATAGAATCAGCAAACGTTCCGAAGTGATTCATCCCCATACCTTCTTGGCGTCTTCAAAGTCAAAGGTGGCCGAGATAAGCGGCTTCATCTTGCTGATGGCAATCGCGTTACACATGGCTTCGAATTGGCGCCGATTCCCAATCAGGATTCCGCGGAAAATCACCCTAGGGGAAATGGTCAGCCTAAGAGAGGCGTGTAATACACAAGGACTGCGTACCCTTTGAAGAGCGCGAGTCGAGAAATATTAGGTGGACTCTCGCCAGGTTTAGACCCAACGAAACCGATTCTATCCGTGAATTAGCGTTGTCAT
Organism: Tremellales sp. Uapishka_1; assembly: GCA_035521475.1. Classification (NCBI taxonomy): domain Eukaryota; kingdom Fungi; phylum Basidiomycota; class Tremellomycetes; order Tremellales; species Tremellales sp. Uapishka_1. The sequence continues at coordinate 16,005 of JASZXS010000088.1, read as the reverse complement.
GATCAGACTGGTCCAACGCACGAGGTGATGACCCCGCCTTGTCGGACCGCCGCAAAAGCTAGACACGTCGTCAGCAATCATTACTTCGCTACAGCACATACACTTTTCGACTGTACCGGGTCCACCGACCTGTAAATCCAATAAGCCTTCGCTATCCGATGTCACTGGCACTCACCTCCAAAACATGTTCAGCACCCTCTTTTGTGTGTTTCAGCACGGTCTTCTCCCAGTCGGGATCGTCTTTGTAGTTGTGAGTGATCAGAACGCCGGCCCCGCCCCCGTTTCGGCTTCCGGAAATGTGCTTCGCCACGGATTCCAGCTTGTCATCTGAGGAAGAAGTAATGATGGCTTGAGCTCCTTGAGCGATAGCAAACTATAGCAGCCCGTCAGAGCATACGTCAAGAGAGAACTCACTTGAGCTCCAAAGCACGACACCCCGCCCGTCCCCAATAGCACAACTGCTCAGATGTCAGCCCTCATGACATGTGCAAGAACGCACCTGTATGCCCAGGTTGACACACGATGTTCCCCACTTCACCATAAAGGGCATTCCAAGCGGTCAAGCCGGCACATGGTAAAGTCGAGGCCTCGTCAAAGCTGAGGTGATCGGGAATGCGCACCTGGCCATATTAGCTGTGCCTCGCGCAGCGAACTCACTAAGCCGTAATGGGGAAGAATCTTGTATTGGGTCAACATCCCGTCTGCATTGGCTCCAAGAGCCGAGTCGACATAGGCTGCCTCGTCGTAGTGGCCTGCAACGAAGGTTTGCGTAAAGTTTCCCTACGGCCAAGGTCATTGGTCAAATCGGTGGATAAACTAGCGGAGCTCACCATGACGCGGTCCCCAACACTCCATCCTCTAACTCCCTCGCCCACAGCCACGATGTCGCCCGCACCATCGGAGCATGGAACAACCTGAAACAATGTTGGACGAGGCGCTTCGACAGTACGTGCGGGCTCGCTTACGGTGTCTTTCATGCCCGGATATTCACCCCTTACCACCTGAGATGCCGTTGAATGAGAACTTTTTCGCTCGTCCGTAGCAGTACTCACCATGATATCTCGGTAGTTGAGAGCTACGGCCCTGACTCTGATTAGAACCTCATTGGCGGATGGTTGAGGGATGTTTTGATTCTCGACCAGAATCAGCCCGTCGAGCCCATTTCCTTTTGCGACGTAATGTGAATATGTGGTCGACTTTGCAACTCAGCAAAGCTTGGCCACTTGAAAAGGAGGATTCCTCACCGTAGTCATAGTAGTTTCCTCTTGATTTTGGAATCTACAGTCGATGGGACTGTTTGGTATACGCTGCTGTTTTACTTGGATACATACACATCGCGGATAACGTTGATGACTAAGGTGGAGGTTGCGCTTGTCACGTGGCTCGGTATTTTTGGGCCACGTTACGAAAGATGTTCCGTCGGAAGTCTCGCTTTGATGGGCGAGCTTTTCTAGCAACGGGTTCGTGTACGCATTGCAAAGTGAGCTGCCATAAGTCGCCCACAGTGACTCGGTAGCCTTAGCCGGGTAGAATGTGCGCGATGAAGCAGAGCTGGATCATACTGGAGGTAACGATTTGAGTCCCAATCGCTTCTCACTTTCTATTCCACCACTCGTGCAGATGATTTCGGGTGTCATGACTCCACCCTGGACCGGATCGCTCCCTAAATGGACCAATATTGACCTACCTCCACAACGGGAAGGATTTACTATCCCGCGGTCTTCCATTGCGATTGTCTTCCCCCGCAAACAACATTCCCTCGTTGTCAATCTTTCCTTTGGTCCAGCTCGGCTAAACAGCGTCATCTATCCGAACTCCACCCTACTTCACGTGCACGGGGTTGATTCTGGGGAGCAAGCCCGAATGGCCGCTTCCCCGCATGGTCGCCAGAAGCATGAGAGCCCCACCTGCGTGATTGCAGCCTCAACGACAATAGTACAATACCTCAAGCACGAATCACAGCTCGAAAACCCGACGGTGTGTGAAACATCGCGTTGTTACTTCGGAGATGAAACCAGTCTGTGGCACGCTATCAAGATTGTCAGTGTCATTTGACGGGCTCAAAGCAGTCGGGTGCCTTCGGCGAATCCCGGCGGTTTTCAGTCCATGTGCTTCGGGACGGTGACCTAATAACTGTTCACTCACATGACTGTCATGCTAGTGGACCGTGTACCTGAAGGAAAGCGTCACGAACGAGCTCTTCCAAGAGCCATATGCACGAGTGCATTTTGAATTGTGGTCCGGCCTGCCTCAGCAATTCATTTTCATCCTCTGTTACGTCTACGTGAATACAGCGAGGGGCCGTTCTCCAACAATGCTTTTCCTGCCCGTCCTTGCGGGCATCATCTCGCTCGTTTCGGCTGCACCGACTTCACGGAAATCGCCTCTAGGCTCCGGAGCGGATGTTCAGACTGTCTTGTCTCAAAACACTGCCTTCTCGGGGGACATCACGCAGTGCAAAGGTGAGCTGTCGCGAGTTGGAGGGCGGCTTCCAGCTGTTCGTATCTGATCAGACTGCCATAGGTTACTCTGTCGGGGCTGTGACAACCTCATCTACTGGAGGCATCCTTGCCCCGCTCACCTCTCTGGGACAATGCAACGCTTATGCAACCGACATACAATCCCTCGTGCTCTCGGTCGAATACGAGACAACCTCTCGACTGCATGTGCATATTTACGATTCTGCCTTGCACCAGTTCCAAGTGCCCGACGATTTTCTCCCTCGGCCCAATGCCACGCTCTCAGGTCCAAGTGCCATTCAAGAGAGCGACCTGGAGTTTGCCTACAACTCATCCCCGTTCGAGTTTTGGGTCACACGCAAGACCGATGGCCAAGTTTTGTTCGACACACGAGCCGTCAATATTCCTACACACCTTGATCCCGTGCAGATAGAGGGCAATTACAGCAACTGGACTATCCTTCCATCGTATCCGCTGGTCTTCGAGGATCAATATCTGCAAATCGCCAGTGCTTTGCCTGTTGGTGCAAACATCTACGGATTGGGAGAACACATTGTGCGTCATCCATGCTGGTCTCATCTGATACACATCTGACTGTATGCTGTATGAAGGCCTCCTCTGGATACAGGCGCAATTCGTCGGCCACGATACAAACGTTCTGGGCAAGAGATGTGGGCGACCCAGTGGATGAAAACATGTGTGAGCACAGTGATTAGAGACGCAACCCGCGCCGACACAGTCCCAGACGGCTCTCATAACATGTACATGGAGACCCGGTGGAACGACACGACCAGTTCATCCAAGTCACATGGGGTTTTTTTCCTCAACTCGAATGGCATGGATGTCATTCTTCAAGATGGAGTCATTGAGTATCGAGCCATTGGAGGAACTATTGACCTGTGTAAGAAGAACGTCAAATCTTCCGCTATCAAACTGATCCATGACTCAGATTTCTTGTCTGGCGGAACCCCCAACGATGTAGCTGCACAGTACGCGCAAACGGTGGGGCTGCCCCAAGCCATGCCGTTTTGGTCTTTCGGGTTTCATCTTTGCCGATGGGGCTACACCTCGCTCGCAGAAACGAGATCCATCGTCGACTCCATGCGCTCGGCAGGAATCCCTCTGGAGGTTCAGTGGAACGATATAGACTGGATGAGGCACTACCGGGAATTCCAATTCGACGATAACTTCAGCCCAGCAGAGTACAAATCCTTTATCGACTATCTCCACTCCAATAATCAACACTACATACCTATCATAGATGCCGCCATTGGCATTTTGTACAACGACACCGACTCTTACGATGTCTATGAGAGAGGCCATGAGCTTGGTGTCTGGACCAAGAACTCAGACGGAACAGAATATATTGGCTCAGTTTGGCCAGGTTATACCGTCTTCCCAGGTGAGTTGACGCCGGTACCTCACAGGTAGATTGCTTATAACCTTACCAAAGATTGGATGAACCCGAGCATGGCTCAAGTATGGGGAGAAGCCTTTTACAACTATTCTCAGGTGGTCGACTTTGATGGAATATGGCTTGATATGAACGAGCCGTCATCCTTTGTCGATGGGTCCGCAAGCAACTCGACCGTGGCACTCAATGCTACTCTTCTCCAGCCGAGCCCGGAGATCGTTCCTCCCACTCGACCCGACTCGTGGCCCGAGGGTTATGACAACTTCACCTCGGGGATTTCGGGCAATCTGGTCAGTGCAAAGGCACAATCGCGCCTCCAGCTGAAGTGGTATGCTCCCAGACACTCAACGGCACGTTGACCTATGGCGCCAACGGCTCAGCACCAACAAACACCGCCATGCGGCGACATATTCATGACCTTTCCGAGATTCAGAGGAACATTGATTTGACGCTGAAGGCTCAAAAACAAGCAGCTGTTCCTCAACCGTCCTTCCAGATCGTCGGTGACCTAAATGCAGCGATTGTTAGTACGACTACCGAGAAGCGCCAGATTGGCAGCTACGTTCCCTCGATCGCAAACGTCGACGTTCCAGGTTACCCCATCCGAAATGGAAACGATGAATTCCTGCGACTGAGCCACAACACGATCAGCCCGAATGCAACGCTCTACGGCGGCTTGCAGGAGTACAGTATTCATAAGTAGGTTCCCGTGCGCGACTCCAGCGTCCGTGCTGACTGAGGTACCAGTCTGTGGGGCTCAATGGAAGAGATCGCTACGAACAACGTTCTGTACAACCTGAAGCCAGGAATTCGACCTTTCATTGTAGCTAGATCAACATTTGCAGGGGTCGTGAGTTTGCCTCGAATGAAATGAAAACGCATCGATATCTCACCCTACTTGTAGGGTCGCAAAACCGCTCATTGGCTGGGTGATAATTACTCTACCTGGTGAGGTTTCTCGTGTCAAACAAGGTGCTTATTACTCATACTATTCGTGAAGGGCGTATATGAAGCGATCCATCGCAGGAGTCCTGCAGTTCAACTTGTTTGCTATCCCATCTGTGGGACCTGATACGTAAGTCATTCTTGGACTGGGTGAAGCGACACTGACGTCCATCTTCAGGTGTGGCTTCGCAAGTCTTTCCCTCCCACTGAGGATGTTTGCTGATCTCGTGTCGCAGAATGGAAATACGGATGAAGAATTGTGCAACAGATGGATGCAGCTGAGTGCCTTCTTCCCCTTCTACCGAGTAGGTTCTACTTTATACCGCGTCGAGCTTCTGAAGCTGAGGCGATGCGTAGAATCACAATACCAAGTACGTCTTCGAGTCCTGAACACAACGATATCGCTTACATCGGTCTTCGCAGAGGCGCAATTAGTCAGGAGCCGTTCCGCTGGGATTCGGTCGCCGCAGCTTCCATCAAAGCGATTCAAGCTCGGTACACTCTACTGCCGTACTGGCTGACTCTCTTTGCTGAGGCTGCCGAGGGAGGATCGTAGGTCGTGGTGTCTGTACGAGTCCTCGATTGACTTTAGTTGTAGGCCGCCCATGCGAGCGCTATTCTACGAATTTGACAATAAGGACTACTACGACAATGACTACCAGTTCCTTGTCGGACCCTCCATACTGGTCACCCCTCAACTTCAGCCCAACCAATCCACAGTCACGGGTCAGTTTCCGAATGAGAATGGCGTATTCTGGTACGACTGGTGGACGCACGAAAAGATGCAGTCCGGAGGGGAGCAGACGGTGCCAGCCGGTCTCGGCGAGATTCCAGTCCACGTCCGGAGTGGTAGTGTGCTTTTACTGCACGACTCGGTAGGTCATCCTTGTTCCCAGGAGAGAGGCGTCTTGACATTGCAACGGCAAGGCCGAGTACACATTGACCGAAACAAGAGAGAGTGGCTACGCAATGCTTGTCACCCTGGATGGCAAGGGTTACGCGGAGGGTGTGGCGAAGATCGACGACGGTCTTTCCTGGCCCGGTGAGTTCCCGCTGAGCAGATACATGAGGCGTGGCTTACATTTCTTCTCGTACAGTCAATGCCACAACCTGCCTCACTCTCGTTGCCAACTCCTCCTCGTGCCTGTCATCGACACCTTCTGGCGACTACCAGATAACTCAGCAGCTCAAGACCGTCACCATTTTGGGGGTTGACTCACAGCCTGCATCGGTCACGTTCAATGGCCAGCAGGTGTCGAACATCACATATACCGCTAACACCCAAGAGGTCGTTGTGACTGGCTTGGGTGGCGACCTCAACAGCGCCTGGGAGCTAAAGTGGTAGGACAATTGATCGCGGACCACCGGGCGAGAATCAAACCGGGCGGGAAATGTATAATGTCATGTATGATTTGTATCTGTCGCGGCTTTATTCGACGGCCTCGATCAGCAAGATCAGTCACAAACGCTCCTCGGCATTCACAGTGAAGCTCAAGCCAAAATGAAGGCTGTGGCTGCGTCCTCCTGAAGCCGAGCCAGAAAAGGCCATTTTGCTGCAGCTAGGGAGATGTGCGAGCGGAACGCGATATCTGTTGAAGTATCGCCTCCCAACCCTCTCGACCGGAGAAAAGGGTAGAAAATTATTGTTTGTGGACTGACGAGTGACTCCGAGCGGATAGCCTGTTCGGGCGCAGGATATGCAACAGATCGTCAAATACACAACACCTTGTTCTTTCAACGATCATTCATTCAGCGTGTATCGTCTTTGCATTCAAGTCGTCCATTAGCACACGGCGCGTAGCTGCCCGTTGGTACCTCCCAATCGCTCGTGCAAGGCTGCGGTTATGGTGCATGTTTTTGGTGCCACGTGTCTGTTAGCGGCCCTAAAGGGCAGCCTGGTCTACTCGGCTATTACCGGCCCGGTATAATTCTTAGTATGTTTATAGCATGTCTCGCTTCGCCCGAAGCGCTCAACCCACAATGGTATCGCCTGCGGACCAGCCCGATCCTTACAAGCAAGACGCTGAGAATCAGCCGACGATCCAGCCATTGATCGGGCGCAATGGAGGTGATTCCGACTCGTCCCTATCGGAAACTGTACCAGTGAAGAAGAGGAGGCTTAGTAGAGCACCGAAAGCGTGCTTGTCTGTGAGCGAGGCCGAATGGCGCTCAAATGACTCGCCTGACGCCGCCTCGCAGTGCCGCACACGGAAGCGGAAATGCGGAGGTGTCCAGCCGATCCCATGCCAATTCTGCGTTGAAAGCAATCTGACATGCGAGTGGCCGTCACTGGATGGCAGAGCTTCGCGAACGAGAAGAGATCCGAAAGGTATCAGCGTGCTGTCGGACGGTATAAGTGCGCGAGGAAGCTTAAACACTGGGATGCAACCTGCCGACTCAGGCGATTGGGCTCTGGCGGGTGACTGGCTGGACAATCTTGACGGTAGGTTTTGCTTCGTCGATTGGCCCGTCAGTATAGTATCCTGCGCTGAAGCTTCAACCGCGTTGTCCATCAGTCCTACAAGATCCACTCTCGCATTTGGTTCCCCTCGAGCAGGCGACTAACGTCTCCGCCCAAGTCTCCAGCAGTATCGTACCTGCGATGACCTGTGACGCTACATTCTTCTCTCGCTTAGATGCTCAACGTCAAGTCGCAAACTTCATCCCGCAGGATATCTTTCCTCCCGATTTTCAATGGTCACCGGACTTCGACCCGGCCTCTTTGTTTTTCGCCTTGAGCTCGCAGATTCCGATGGTTGAGGAGGGTAGTCAACACGGCATGTCTCCGTCACAACAATACTCGGTCACTTCGGAGTTTGACCCGTTCACAACGGCCCTTCCCCGATCGAGGCCAGATCAACAGGGGGAAAAGACGGTGAAACTCATATGGTGGAGACCGCATGGCCATACTGCGATTGCTCCAGGTGAGTTTCCCGAAATTGGTCTTACGCCGATCGTCACCCAGGCCTCAAACGGATCACACTCAAGGTACGGGTCGAAAAGCCAAGCACGCGAGATGCGACGATACCCGCCCCTCGGAGTATCGAGGACATTCCGTCCGAAGTTGTCGACCCAGATGGAATGCCCAAAGTCGCGATCATGAAGCATCTGCTCCATCTGTTCATGCTTCATTTCGGTTGTCAATTCCCCTCCTTGGACCGCGGTCAGCTCGAAATGGATATGGAACTGAAGAGAGGTTCCATCTTTCTCTTGAATAGTATAGCTGCCACGGCCAGCCGGTAAGCAATACTGTGATGCCACCCAGATATACCTCTCAACTCTTCTCTGTATAGTTTTTCGGATCATCCCGACATAGCGCTGCCAGGGCTCGAACGTCATAGCTATGGGAATGTGTTTTTGAAAGTGGCAAGAGGTCTCGTTGGGCAGATGCTGTCAGTGCCCTCACGCGAGACGGTCATTGCGTTTACGCTACTGGCTGGTCTCGGTCATGGAATAGGCTAGTCGCCGCATTCAAAAGATGCTATCCAACTGATAGGGATTACCCATAGATTCCGAATCGGAAGAATGGATGATGACCGGTATGGCGGTGCGAATGGCTGTGGATCTAGGTCTGCATTTGGTGCGTTTTTTCCACTATTAGAGCAGGATTGTGGTCTCGACTGAGACTGCCTCCAGGATCCGGCGGAGCAATCATCCATTCCGCCGGTGGAACGGCGACTGAACCGCCTGACATTCTGGTCGGTCTGTTTGCTCGATTTTTCGCTATCATTCGGGACCGGAAGAGAGACCACATTTCGAGTTTCCAGCATCACGCAATCTTTGCCATCGGACCATGACATGACCGACCCCAACGCGGCAAATAATTCGGCTCCCAGTCCTTTCCCCTGGGCGGCCAGACAGATGTTCTCGTACGGGGCTCTGATCAATGTGCTCAACGGACCGCACGACAAAGATGGGATCTGGTTGAAAGAAGCCCAAGCTGCAATTCAGAACGCTGTTACTCTCTATAACAGTCTACCGACCAACATGCAATGGAGTGCATCAAAGTAAGCCAGTATCAGGGGACGCCATTGTTGACTTCTATGCATAGTCTCCAAGAGCAATCTCGAGCACACCAAGCATCGATATTTCTGCAAATGCATCTATGGATGCACACCATCATCGTGAAGTTTGCACTATAAGCTGTCAGCGGCGCTGACCTTGGTATCCGGGAGACAGGCCTCGGCATACCTCACCGACACCGATATTCGCCGACCTATGGGAACGTCCAGAACGATGACATCGATGAGCGGAACCGTTACGCCATCCTCACTCGTGGCTTCCAATCTCTGGCACAACTCTGCTCGGACTATTGGCGATATACTCGTGCTGAGCGACATTGTTGATCCTTTCGCCTACCACGCCCTGCCATTCGTCAACCAAGCGTTCTTCGTCGCCGGCAGTTGTTATATCAAGGGTAAGTCGCCGGCATTCGCCATTTTGTCCAACTGAGTATGATCTAGAGGTCGAGCAGCAACAAGAACGAAACTCTGCTGGCTCTTCTCTTCGATCAATCAATGGCATTGATGTTGGTCATCCGTTGACAGAGGAAAAAAAGAGGGAAACCGACCTATTCCGAGCTCTGTTGAAGACAGTTGCCTCCAATAACATCTCGACTCTTCAGCAGGGTCTCGCGAAGCAAGCTGTCTACTGGTCGGGGGTAGCTTGGGTAGCGCAAGCTCTGGAGCAACGCCTATCCGGCGTGGCAGCTGGCGCCATCGATCTTGGAATGGTGACCGAGAATCTCACGTCGTTCGTATCTGTTCCCGACGCGGGAGTTCTCGGATGCGGCAAATTCGAACCCGGCTTATCTTCCTCCTCGGCGAGTGAGGGAACCATATCATGAGTATGAAGACTTGCCTGAAGGGACTGAGGAGCAAAAAGTGACCCAAAAGCGGTGTCTGCCTGAACAGCTTTTACTGCTATGTGACATTCGGCATCGTTGAAAGTTTTGACGCTGGAAAAGACCATCCAGCTTAGGTCTTCGCTTTCCGATGGGAGAATGTGAACTACAAAGGTCACCAAAGGATTATAGATGCATGTTTGGATAAATCGCAGAAAGAGGGAATGTGTTATTTGCAGATTTTCCATTATACTTTCGTTGCAGTCTCAACGTGTTTCAAGCCACCTCGAGCGAAGTTTTTCTCTTCGATGGCCTCGATGTCGTTGATTGCCTTGCCGTGTTGTGCATTGTGGACGATCTCGGGATTGACGAGCTTGAGCCGCTCAAAGTTTTCCTCTGCTTTCCAAGCAAAGTAAGAATCGGACGCGAAAAGTAGGTCCATTTCTTCGAGCGTTCGCTAATGGGGAGGGTGATATGTCAGTTGAGGATACTTGAGGAGACGGTCATGCTGCTCCCCCCGACTCACCTGGTTGGACTCCGGATAAAATGCCCATACAATGGGGATGGAGATGACATTCGCGATGCCAAACAGGTAGTAAGTTTTCTCCCCGATATGCTGGAAGCACACAGGAAGAAGCAGAGTCTACATTAGATGCGTCAGAGCAGCGGGGAAGGTGGGAGCTGCGAGGACCTACAAGCCAACCATTACCGATGGACCAGCCCACGACGCCCCAAGCGTTCCCCTTGGCCCGTACAGCCAGAGGGAAGATCTCGGCTGGATAAAGCCAGGGCACAGTAAGCCCTGCAGATGACATTAGTGTACCCTCTGAACCAGGACTGCACGATTCTTACAGGTGGCACCGAAGACGAAAGTGAACAAAAAGATCATGCTGGCAGCAGCATCACCGTAGCCAGCAGCCTTTGAAACCTGCCCAGCGTCACTGGCGTTGAGGCCCAGCCTAGAGAAACCGCCGCAAAGGAACATGGCGATGCCTTGCATGACAGAGCCCCAGTATAGGGTCCATCGTCGGCCGATGCGATCCAGAGTGAAGACACAGATAAGAGTTGAGAATAGGTAGAAAATGTTGTTCAACCCCGAAATCCATTGCGACTTGTTTGCAGTAAAACCTGCCAATCGGAAGATGGTAGGAGCGTCTGGTTGACAAAGGCGCCATCAGCGACTAGCTTCGACGAAGCGACGTAGCGCGACCCACAAATAGTAACACCGGCAATGCCTACCCATTCTTGCAAGACCTGAAGCCAAATGACCAGCTGAACTCGTCGACCAATGTGCAAGTCACTTCCACCCAGACCGAAAAGCATGCTGACGTAGGAGGTGGGGTAAGCGTCGCTTTCCTCCAGCGCAGCAACCGCCTTGATCTCTTGGAACTCCGCCTCCGCCTTGCCGGCGTCTTCCCCGTCTTCTCCTCGAAGTCGTCCAAGGATGTATCTCGCCTCCTCATCTCTTCCGCTCTTGACCAAGTAACGAGGACTCTCCGGCATAAGCCATACCAAAGCAAAGAGAATGAGAAGCGGAATAATCTGAAAACCAACGGGGAAGCGCCAGCGGATGGGCGAGTACCCATTGTCGACGTAAGACAAGCCACTATACAACAAAGATGTCAGATGCTAAATATCGCACGGGTTTGTGTGACGAGCTTACTACTCCATCCAGTATGCAACAACAACCCCAAATATGTTGAGGGTGAACTCGATGGCGATGAACTGTCCTCTCGAGGTGTGCTCGGCGGTCTCGGTGGCCCAAACTGGTACGATGGCATTCAGGATTCCGGTACCCCAGCCGTTGATGAGTCGAGCGCAAATCATCCAAGTGTGATTCTGCGCGCTGCATTGGAGGGAGGCTCCAAACACTCCCCACGCTGCTCCGAGAGCGATGGTCCTGATTCGGCCAATTCTGTCCCCGATCCAGCCGCCGGCGAGTGCACCGATCAGAGTACCCAGATAGTAGATGGACACAATGCCTCCTTGACGCAAAGTATTCGTGATGTTCGGAGTCGGTTCACCACCCAGGCCGATGACCGTGTCACCGATAGCCATGGTACTGATGTAGTCTGCGGCATTGTTGACACCTCCCATCATACCCTCTGCAACTGCAGTGAGCCCTGACCATTTCTTTCAGCTTGAGAGACTTCGTACGCACGATCATAGCCGAAGAAGAAGATGCTAAGTCCTGCAATACAGTTGATAGCGATGAGGAGGCCTCGCTTGCGGTACCGGTGAGCCACATTCCATTTGGACATGGACGATGGATAGGCCGGCATGTTGACTGGAATACCAAGGAGGGAGAGTGTGCAATGTTCGAAATGGAACGAGACAACTGGGCTGGCATTGCGAACTACTTATACTTCATTCACTGGGTCTCACCTACTGACGTGCATGACATAGCCGTATAGCCGCTTTATCGGATCTGCATTCACGATAGTGGAGAATGGGGGGCACCGATGTGGCCAAGTCGATCGTAAATGCCGATGAACTACCGCACAGCCGCTCCGGCTATCAACGGTTACTAGCCTCCAGCGTGCCATGATCTCTGGGTCATGTATCTTCTTTATCAGCAGATAAAGCCATGCGTAGAACAAATTGTACTCACGCTGCAAGGACTACGGATAGTTCGAACATGAGATTTGATCTAGCTCCGGTCAAGCTGGATGACCAGAGGAAGAGGAGGAAACATGTTTCTTACCAATCTTGAAAAGCTGATTGCTCGGCTAAAAGTGGGGGTAGCCGATTTGTACAAGTCTCGACGATCCGCTTAGGGACAAAACGTTCTTTCACTCTGCTGAAAATCACTGCTGAGACCGCTGACACATTGGCTCCCAATATTGAGTTCTTGATCGTTGTAGTTTTCGCTTCGACTTCCGGATTGTCCAGCTCGTTCTCCTTGCCTTGACGAGCGCGTCACCCGCCACGGTGTAATATTCGCAGATCAAATCGATGGCAGGACTTGAGATCTGGGAATTGATGCAGTCTGTTTCTGTGGCAATGACGCTGTTGCTCAGCCGACTGCGGAAAGGTGTGCTGGAGTAAAACGTATGCCTATACACAGTACACAGAGTTGTTTTCACAAGCTACCATATCATGCGTCAATCAACGACTTGCACCTTGACAGCTCCCTTGGAAGGATCTGCAGCGGTATGGAACGCCTCGACCGCTTCAGTCAGTTTAAAGCGATGAGTGACAAGAGGCTTGAGATCGATGAGGTTATTTGACAAGAGTCGGATTGCTTTGGGATACTGCAAAGCCATCAGTCAGTACACGGCGCTGGGTATACCAGCATCGCTTACTTGGTGAGCGTAACGGTATTGGAATTGCAAATCTATCTCATTCGCAGACATGTATCCGGATGGGAACTGAAGCACAGCAGTCAATTAGTACCCCATGTGCCCGTGTGACATCTCTAGGTTGACGCACGCTTTGCTCGCTGGGACCCACACCGATTACAAACACCTTTCCGCCAAATTGAACCGACTATCGGGACCGATCAGCATCTTCTCATCCTGGTGAGACCTAGGACTACGCACATAAATGGCAGCTCGGATTGAAGATTGGAAGCCAGTACACTCCATTGCTACGCGACATGGCTCGCCAGCCAGCTCTTTAATTCGCTTTGCAGTTTCCTCTTCGGACCAATCCCGCTGTATGCAAAGGGTTCGAACATCCGGTACAATCTTCTTCGCAAAGTCCAGTCGAGACTGGACCAGGTCGGTAATCACTATAGGTGCACATCCATTGGCACGACAAGCAAGCAAAGTGACAAGTCCGATGGGGCCGGCTCCACTGGACTCGATTATTCAGCTTCAATTTGTCACGTGCAATCCAAAAGGAGAACCCACCAAATGAGGACTTGGTCTGCAAGCTGTAGTCCGGCTCTTTGAATGCCCGCAAGCGCAACTGCCAGCGGTTCACACAAGGACCCTTCCTCGCAGGATACGGTATCGGGTAATTTGTGGAGCCAGGCTGCAGGATGTAGGTGGTATCGTGTCAAGGTGCCGTGGTAAGGAGGTGTGGAGAAAAAGACGACACGTGGACCTAGTGGCCATACCATCAGCCCGTCTGTGTCAACATCGAAACGACTCACACGCATTATAACGGCCCCGTCGGCACACCTCGCAGTCTGCTAGACCGCACGGCACTCCAGCCTCGATTGCGACCCTGTCGCCAACCTCGAAAGACGTCACTCCCTCTCCAACTTTGACCACCTCGCCAGCCGACTCGTGGCCTGCACCGCATTCATCTGTCACGACCATCGTTGGACCAATGTGACCGTGTTTCCAGAAATGAACGTCTGAGCTAGATAGGAGACATCAGTCCGCTCTGCGCCTCGCGCTGGACTGCAGCTTGACTCACCCACAGATACCAGTCGCCCTCACGTGAACCAGTACTTCTCCGATACCTGGTGCCGGTTTGGGCTTGTGGATCATGTGGATTTCATGTTTAGCGTTGTATGCGCAAGCCAGATTGGCTTGAGGATCAATCCAAGCCGGATCGTTATGAGTGAAACCATTGAGCACTCGAAAGTCTGGATGATCGAGGACTTTCTTTGGGTTGTACTTTGCTTCGTAGGTGGACACGGGAACGGGCTGTATCATTGCAGGCGACATGATGAAAAGGCGTAAGGAATGATTTACTACCACGACTCGCTACTCTAGTACATGTGTTCGCTCTTTTCTCCAGGCGATACTGGGAGATCGCCCGGTTAGCCGCACTGGTCATTACCCCCCTCCCCCTTCGGTTCAAATGGGCCGTCCGGGCCGGCTGTGCGGCTGTGCGGTTGTGGGTGCCGTAACATGTCCACTAACGTGGAGCCTGTTTAGATCGCATGTCACGCGCATTCAAATTACGTGACCAGTGAAGCGGTTAAACTATCCTAGATGTGCTTCCGTGGGATGCGAAAGCCGGTTCTAGCAGTCTCGTGAGTACAATAATGACAACGACCCCAGCGTGGCCGCCGACGTGATAAAGAACGTGAGTTATTGCTCCTTCGCTCTTCTCCTGATTGATACAGCGATGGTACGACGTGGTAGTAGGGTTCTTAATGCCAGTGTGGTAGTAGGGCACGGTGTGAGTGTTGCATTTTGACGGGTAATTGCGGAGGGCACGATGTAAGTGTGGCATTTTACCAGGTTTTGTGGTTTATTGGTACTATACCATCATGGGTCGTTCTCTGTGTATTCTGCACCCAGAGTCGCGTTCTAGGAGTGTGTATTAGGGTAGCCGATGAGCGGGGATTGATCCCCGAGGTCTAGAACAGCCTAGACAGAGTTCTGGGGTCTCCAGCAGTGAGGTCAACTGATTTAGAGGAATTACATGCTTTGGTGGGTTTTGTTACAATTCTGCACACATGTCTTTACTAGGGCGACTCATTTACTGGGTAACTTCCAATAAAGTTATACTGCCACGCTCGGCGTTTGGCAGAGTTGCCTAATCGAGTAATAATGTTGGCGTAAAGTTGGAAAGCTTATACCCGGTCAAAATGCAAAGTGCAGGTTAAATCGACGTCTTTGAAGCCTTGCGCAAGCACACCCACTACACGTACAGCTTCCTAACTATATTAAATCTGCATGGAGCCCCCTCAATGCAGAGTAGGGCGAGTCATTTACAGGATAGTATAAAAAATCCTTATACGGTAATTGTAACTAGAAGTGAACTGCCTTACTACCACGTGGCTGGTACTTTTGAATATCTTCTCGATTAAAACTACTTTCTCCCAGCCCTTCGCAACGTCAATAAGTCATGTATATGGAGCTCTGTAGCACCTGTATCTTTCTCTACAGTGCCCAGATCACCTTCAACTCTTGCAGGATGCCGCAGCGATCTACCAGGGAGGTGAATATCAGAAAAACAACGAGAATAATCGATTCATTGGTTCCGCTGCTATGGTTCGAGCCCATCCTTCCCCTCTTCTTCCGCATGTGGGCAGCGCGTAAGCGTATGCTTCAATCTCGCTATTGGGATCGCTACCCTACCGAAGGACGACTTCCGCGCGTCTATTTCCTCCGTCGTACTCTCGATATCTTCCAGCATTGCGGAGATTGGCACAGATCGTTCTTTAGGATGTCCGTTACCGAACTCGATCGATTGGTCGCGATATTTGGTGGAGATGAGGCCTTTCAAGCCAGGGGGAGGAAGCCTATGGCTCCCGCAAAGTACCAGCTAGGTCTATGTCACGGAGGGAGGGTCGGATGGACGGGAGCGTCTCTGACTCGTCGACAGGCAGGAAGGACTGGGCTTGATACCAATCGAATACAGGGATAGATGCTAGGCTCGAGAGTGTCGGGTTTAGACCAACTATTTACATATGATCCAGAGTTGGGAAGAAGAAC